>LGRX02028468.1:0-41031 GCA_001247695.2 Cymbomonas tetramitiformis
TGCTGGGAAATGTCACATGTTTGATATCATGCGATCGGGCATCAGATGAAGGAGCGGGCAATGTTTCCATTTGAAAGCCATCTACATGCCCAGCACGTTCCATCCATTATTTGTCAAGGGTTGGCGGGGAGCCGCCGTTGCGTACGGTGGCGCCCAAAGTTGAGGGCGGAAACAACAGCCCACAGTGCCCGAAAATGTCGCATGTTTGGTGCCACGCGATCGGGAGTGGGATAGGAGGGAGGGTGATATATCTATTTGGAAATCGCCTACATGCTCAGTACAGTCCATCCATAATGTGCCGAGGGTCGGCGGGGAGCCACCGTTGCGTACGATGGCGACCAAACACCAAAGTTGGGGTTGAGGCCTGAAACAGCGCACAGTGCTGGGAAATGTCACATGTTTGATATCATGCGATCGGGCATCAGATGAAGGAGCGGGCAATGTTTTCATTTGAAAACCATCTACATGCCCAGCACGTTCCATCCATTATTTGTCAAGGGTTGGCGGGGAGCCGCCGTTGCGTACGGTGGCGCCCAAAGTTGAGGGCGGAAACAACAGCCCACAGTGCCCGAAAATATCGCATGTTTGGTGCCACGCGATCAGGAGTGGGATAGGAGGGAGGGTGATATATCTATTTGGAAATCACCTACATGCTTAGTACAGTCCATCCATAATGTGCCGAGGGTCAACGGGGAGTCACCGTTGCGTACGATGGCGATAAAAGTTGGGGTTGAGGCCTGAAACAGCGCACAGTGCTGGGAAATGTCACATGTTTGATATCATGCGATCGGGCATCAGATGGGGGAGCGGGCAATGTTTCCATTTGAAAGCCATCTACATGCCCAGCACGTTCCATCCATTATTTGTCAAGGGTTGGCGGGGAGCCGCCGTTGCGTACGGTGGCGCCCAAAGTTGAGGGCGGAAACAACAGCCCACAGTGCCCGAAAATGTCGCATGTTTGGTGCCACGCGATCGGGAGTGGGATAGGAGGGAGGGTGATATATCTATTTGGAAATCGCCTACATGCTCAGTACAGTCCATCCATAATGTGCCGAGGGTCGGCGGGGAGCCACCGTTGCGTACGATGGCGACCAAACACCAAAGTTGGGGTTGAGGCCTGAAACAGCGCACAGTGCTGGGAAATGTCACATGTTTGATATCATGCGATCGGGCATCAGATGAAGGAGCGGGCAATGTTTTCATTTGAAAACCATCTACATGCCCAGCACGTTCCATCCATTATTTGTCAAGGGTTGTCAAGGGCCGCCGTTGCGTACGGTGGCGCCCAAAGTTGAGGGCGGAAACAACAGCCCACAGTGCCCGAAAATATCGCATGTTTGGTGCCACGCCATCGGGAGTGGGATAGGAGGGAGGGTGATATATCTATTTGGAAATCACCTACATGCTCAGTACAGTCCATCCATAATGTGCCGAGGGTCGGCGGGGAGCCACCGTTGCGTACGATGGCGACCAAAGTTGGGGTTGAGGCCTGAAACAGCGCACAGTGCTGGGAAATGTCGCATGTTTGATATCATGCGATCGGGCATCAGATAAAGGAGCGGGCGATGTTTTCATTTGAAAGCCATCTACATGCCCAGCACGTTCCATCCATAATGTACCAAGGGTTGGCGGGGAGCCGCCGTTGCGTACGGTGGCGCCCAAAGTTGAGGGCGGAAACAACAGCCCACAGTGCCCGAAAATATCGCATGTTTGGTGCCACGCCATCGGGAGTGGGATAGGAGGGAGGGTGATATATCTATTTGGAAATCACCTACATGCTCAGTACAGTCCATCCATAATGTGCCGAGGGTTGGCGGGGAGCCACGGTTGCGTACGATGGCGACCAAAGTTGGGGTTGAGGCCCGAAACAGCGCACACTGCGTGTCGGGAAATGTCGCATGTTTGATACCATGCGATCGGGCATCGGATGGGGGAGCGGGCAATGTTTCCATTTGAAAGCCATCTACATGCCCAGCACATTCCATCTAAATTATGCCGAGGGTTGGCGGGGAACCATGGTTACATATGGTGGCGCCCGAAATTTGAATTGACTCATATACAGGCACAACTTGCACACCAAAATGCCCATAGAAGTCGATCGGCAAACTTTTTGAAAATTCTGAGATAAATTTTTCGTAAAATGTACATATGGAGAATATGAAAATCGAAAAAAAAAATGGGTTCGAAAAAAAAGTGGGCAACTCATCTTAGGATGAGTTGCCCTCCGCACGTTGGCAAAAATAGGCAAAATTGGGGGGGGTGGAGCAAGACTCTGTCGGGCAACTCATCGACTCATCCGCGGATGAGTCGCCCTTTGAGCGAGAGAGTTGAAGGGCAACTCATCCGCGGATGAGTCCCCCTTGGGCGAGAGAGCTGAAGGGCAACTCATCCGCGGATGAGCTGCCCTTGGGCGAGAGAGCTGACGGGCGACTCATCCGCGGATGAGCTGCCCTTTGGGAGAGAGAGTTGAAGGGCAACTCATCCGCGGATGAGTCGCCCGGGCGAGAGAGTCAAGGGCGACTCATCCGCGGGATGAGTCGCCTCCCTGCGGGCGAGAGTTGAAGGGCAACTCATCCGGCGGATGAGTCGCCCGTGGGCGAGAGAGTTGAAGGCGACTCATCCGCGGATGAGCGCCCTGTGGGCGAGAGAGCTGAAGGGCGACTCATCCGCGGATGAGGCGCCCTATGGGCGAGAGAGCTGAAGGGCGACCCATCCGCGGACGAGTTGCCCTTTGGGCGAGAGAGCTGAAGAGCAACGACTCATCCGCGGATGAGCTGCCCCGTGGGCGAGAGAGCTGAAGGGCGACCCATCCGCGGATGAGTTGCCCCGTGGGCGAGAGAGCTGAAAGGCGACTCATCCGCGGATGAGCTGCCCGTGGGCGAGAGAGCTGAAGGGCAGCTCATCCGCGGATGAGGCGGCCCGCTGGAGTGGCAGAGCTGAAGGGCGACTCATCCGCGGATTAGGCGCCCGCTGGAGTGGCAGAGCTGAAGGGCGACTCATCCGCGGATGAGGCGCCCGCTAGTAGAGTGGCAGAGCTGAAGGGCAGCTAATCCGCGGATGAGTCGCCCGCCGGAGTGGCAGAGCTGAAGGGCGACTCATCCGCGGAGGAGTCGACCGCTGAATTGGCGGAGCGGAAGGGGACCTCATCCGCGGATGAGGCGCGCGCTGGAGTGGCAGAGCTGTTAGGCATATGCTGGGGTTTCCTGGACGCGCCGAAAGTCTTTTTTAGAAATAAACAGGCGGAAATGTTTACTCATCCGCGGATTAGTAAAGAGCGTCAATAGAGAGAAAAACAGTTCCTTCCGCGGATTCAGTATCGTCAATGCGCGGAGAGCTGAAGGACACGTAATCCGCGGGCAACGAAAAATAAACAGTCCGTACAAGAATAACGCAAAGAGCGTCAAGGCAGAAAATAGTTGCTTCCGCGGATTTGGTATCGTCAATGCGCGGAGAGCTGAAGCGGACAAGTAATCCGCGGGCAACGACAGGCATATTTTATGCGCAGCAAGATAAGCGCAATTCTATCCGATAATATTTTAAAACGTCGGTAAAGGAATGCGCGGAGGCGGCGACTTAAACAGCAGCGTCTTTCCTTCGGTCAAAGAAGAAAAGGGTCTCGCGACTGAAAGCTATGTACTATCGTTTTCAATACCAAGATGACCAAATGACGACGATGACCAACCGTAAATAATTTTAGACCAATGAGTACATCTCGATCGGATTCTGAATATCGGAAACCTGATGACACCGATGACCGGACAATTAAACATGACTGCTTTTTTTTTTTTGGACCAATAATTATCGAGTATCCAACTACTTTAGGATCGACGATCGGAATTTCTATTTTATAGACCATCTGCAACTTCGTTCATGAATTCATTTGTTCAAAATTTTGGATGACGCATGCACCTCCAGTTGCGCACAAAGATTTGCTGATCAAAGGCAAAGCAGATATATTTTAACGATTTTTCTTGATACACGTATACGGAAACAATCTCAGATATTAAAAGGCGATTTATCTCAGGAAACATTTGAGCGAACACGAGCTTGTGCACATAGCCAATGCGCGGAAACCCTACAATATCATACAAATAAGTACAGCGGGCGACTCCTCCGCGGATGAGTCGCCCTTCAGCTCTGCGCCACTCCAGCGCGCGCCTCATCCGCGGATGAGTCGCCCTCGTTCAGCTCTCGGCCACTCCAGCGGGCGCCTCATCCTCGGATGAGTCGCCCTTCAGCTCTGCCACTCCAGCGCGCGCCTCATCCGCGGGTGAGTCGTCCTACAGCTCTCTCGCCCACGGGCGACTCATCCGCGGATGAGTCGCCCTTCACCGCTTTTAGCGGGCGCCTCATCCGCGGATGAGTCGCCCTTCACCGGGGCGACTCATCCGCGGATGAGTCGCCCTTCTAAGCGCCTCAACCGCGGATGAGTCGCCCTTCACCGCTGGGCGACTCATCCGCGGATGAGCTGCCCTTCAGCTCTGCCACTCCGCGGGCGCTCATCCGCGGATGAGCTGCCCTTCAGCTCTATCGCCCACGGGCAGCTCATCCGCGGATGAGTCGCCCTTCAGCTCTCTCGCCCACGGGCAACTCATCCGCGGATGAGTCGCCCTTCAGCTCTCTCGCCCACGGGCAGCTCATCCGCGGATGAGTCGCCCTTCAGCTCTCTCGCCCACAGGGCAACTCATCCGCGGATGGGTCGCCCTTCAGCTCTCTCGCCCATAAGGCGCCTCATCCGCGGATGAGTCGCCCTTCAGCTCTCTCGCCCACGGGGCAACCCATCCGCGGATGAGTCGCCCTTCAACTCTCTCGACCATAGGGCGACTCGTCCGCGGATGAGTTGCTCTTCAGCTCTCTCGCCCACAGGGCGCCTCATCCGCGGATGAGTTGCCCGTCGATTGTCTCGCCCACGGGGCGACTCATCCGCGGATGAGTCGCCCTTCAGCTCTCTCGTCCACGGGCAGCTCATCCGCGGATGATTTGCCCGTCGATTGTCTCGCCCACGGGGCGACTCATCCGCGGATGAGTTGCCCGACAGAGTCTTGCTCCACCCCCCCCAATTTTGCCTATTTTTGCCAACGTGCGGAGGGCAACTCATCCTAAGATGAGTTGCCCACTTTTTTTTCAAACCCATTTTTTCGATTTTCGTTTTCTCCATATGTACATTTTATGAAGAAATTATCTCAGAATTTTCAAAAAGTTTGCCGATCGACTTCTATGGGCATTTTGGTGTGCAAGTTATGCCTGTACATACGTCAGTTCAAATTTCGGGCGCCACCATATGTAACCATGGTTCCCCGCCAACCCTCGGCATAACTTAGATGGAATGTGCTGGGCATGTAGATGGTTTTCAAATGAAAACATTGCCCGCTCCCCCATCCGATGCCCGATCGCATGGTATCAAACATGCGACATTTCCCAACACGCAGTGTGCGCTGATTCAGGCCTCAATCAACCCCAACTTTGGTCGCCATCGTACGCAACGGTGGCTCCCTGCCAACCCTCGGTACATTATGGATGGACCGTACTGAGCATGAAGGTGATTTCCAAATAGATATATCACCCTCCCTCCTATCCCACTCCCGATGGCGTGGCACCAAACATGCGACATGTTTGGGCACTGTGGGCTGTTGTTTCCGCCCTCAACTTTGGGCGCCACCGTACGCAACGGCGGCTCCCCGACAACCCTCGGCACATTATGGATGGAACGTGATGGGCATGTAGGTGATTTTCAAATGAAAACATTGCCCGCTCCCCCATCTGATGCCCGATCGCATGGTATCAACAAACATGCGACATTTCCCAGCACTGTGCGCTGTTTCAGGCCTCAACCCCAACTTTGGTCGCCATCGTACGCAACGGTGGCTCCCGACAACCCTCGGCACATTATGGATGGACTGTGCTGAGCATGTAGGTGATTTCCAAATGAAAACATTGCCCGCTCCCCCATCTGATGCCCGATCGCATGGTATCAACAAACATGCGACATTTCCCAGCACTGTGCGCTGTTTCAGGCCTCAACCCCAACTTTGGTCGCCATCGTACGCAACGGTGGCTCCCGCCAACCCTCGGCACATTATGGATGGACTGTGCTGAGCATGTAGGTGATTTCCAAATAGATATATCACCCTCCCTCCTATCCCACTCCCGATTGCGTGGCACCAAACATGCGACATTTTCGAGCACTGTGGGCTGTTGTTTCCGCCCTCAACTTTGGGCGTCACCGTACGCAACGGCGGCTCCCCGCCAACCCTTGGTACAATATGGACGGAACATGCTGGGCATGCAGGTGATTTTCAAATGAAAACATTGCCCGCTCCCCCCATCTCATTCCTGATGCCATGGTATCAAACATGCGACATTTCCCAGCACTGTGCGCTGTTTCAGGCCTCAACCCCAACTTTGGTCGCCATCGTACGCAACGGTGACTCCCCGCCGACCCTCGGCACATTATGGATGGACTGTGCTGAGCATGAAGGTGATTTCCAAATAGATATATCACCCTCCCTCCTATCCCACTCCCGATCGCGTGGCACCAAACATGCGACATTTTCGGGCACTGTGGGTTGTTGTTTCCGCCCTCAACTTTGGGCGCCACCGTACGCAACGGCGGCTCCCCGCCAACCCTTGGTACATTATGGATGGAACGCGCTGGGCATGTAGGAGATTTTCAAATGAAACCATTGCCCGCTCCCCCCATCTCATTCCTGATGGCATGGTATCAAACATGTGCCATTTTCTGGGATTATGACAATGTGGATTGTGTCAGGCCTCAACTCCAACTTTGGTCGCCATCGTACGCAACGGCGGCTCCCGGCCGCAACCCGTGGCGTATTGTACAGCAACGGTGGCTCCCCGTCGACCCTCGGCACACCATGGATGGAATATGCGTATGGGGGATCGCTTGGCAACTAAGAGTTGTTCCATTCATTGTCGCAAACCGGGGGGGGGGAGGGGGTATGGCAGTTCACTCCCCACCACCCCAGTGGACATTTAGATGTCAATGCACAGTGTTAATCAGCAGTGGCAAGCACCATCATGTCACCACGCCACACCCTCTCTCCGGACAAAAACAATGAAATCTTCCCCCCACCCTTGCGCGACAATAAATGGAACACTCATAAAGGCGGCAGGCATGCAACATTTTCATTTTCAAGTCAGTCAAAAACATTTTTTTATCTGCAAATTTGCATACACTGCCGAGCGTGCAGCGCCCTGTTTAGGCGCATTTATGGGAGATAGCTCGCCACGGACGGGATCTAGTTGCACAGGTGCCAGGCGTGTGGCAACTCTTCGGTTTCACTCTGTACTGCATCGCCTCAAGTCAAACTTGATCAGAAGCTTTTTTGGCCTGGCCCGAAGGGTTTCATGTTCTTACTGAAAGAAAGGCATCAGCGCGTCCAGAGAAGATTTCTCTGGCTGAATGAACCTCTGTGTTCTTGGGTTTAACCAACCCAGCAGCTCCCCCCTCTAACTCTGGTGCTCCTTTATGTCTACGTGCAGATTTGTCTGCACCAGAGTTCTTACTAGAAAGACACCCGCCGAGAGGATACAGTACGGCAAAGAAATACCCCCCCCACACACACACACACTGACACACCGGTTTGACCTCAGCTGTTGAGCTGCTTTTTGTCATTTCATTATACCGTTACTGTTATTCGTTTTGGGGAGGGTGACGGAAATTGTGATCCCCGGCGCCGAGAAAATTGTTCTATACATAGGGTGTAGCAAGCTCGCGGCAACCTGCGGAGTCTCCTATGTTTTGCCTTGCGCAGTTTGCTTGGCGTTTTAAAACAGACAAGGAGTTGCTTACGTGTGCATAATTCTGTGCAATATTGGTCCTGGCATCAAACGGTACTTTTGGGGCTGCAGTCTGAGTTGGGACGAACCCCGCACAGCTTGGGTTGAATTCCCAACAGTCCGGGGGTGCGTTTAGTGTTCTGCTATTGGCGGACGAGCTCCTACGTATACGTACTGTAATACCGGATGGGAGCCCGTAACAACAGGAGACACGCAGTCCTCATTGCACGTGTGATATAGAGGGAATCCAGATAAAACCCTGACTGCTGAGCGACGCACCCGTCTGCGAATCGTACAATCATTGTGATGCCTTCAGTGTTCAGGTTTGGTGTGCATCGGAATCGCGCAAGTGTCGATGTAGATGCCATTCACCGCCATGAGATGGTGCACCGACCATGCCCCGTATGCAATTTGCACCAGTGGAATTTGATGACGATGGCAAACCGCCCTGTTTCCGATGCTCACAGGCATGCTATGATAATGGCTATGTGGCGCTTTACCCGGCGAACTCGGGTTTATCTGTTTTTTGAATTGGTACAGCCGCACCTCTGTCCCGATCGCGCTGAATATGCATGGGGTGAAGCATGGATGGACGACTCTGCGATTAATGGTTATTCCGATCGATGGTGTCCACATATTGGTCTATTGTTACCAGAAGACGAAACGACACCTTTTGACGAGTACTGTATCAGTTGCGATTGCCTTAGTTGAGCAGGTATAAAGGCACTCACCTCGCTTGTCATCACAACTCACTTTTCAGCTCTACACTACTCAGAACTGACCACACATAGCCCAAACGCTACCTGAAAACCCCAAGGCAAACTCGTCATGAAATGCGATTATTGTGATCTTCCTGCCAACGTCCGCACATGGTTTAATGCTGGCTCGTATCTTGTTGCGATAAATGACCATAACGAACATTTCGCGTGTATGCGCTGTTCTTGCGAAATATTCATGTGCCAGGACGCAATGAATGACGAAGACGCACGGGGTATACTGGGAGCTGATAGATTATATCATTCCTTTCCGGCGTCTGAAAGGCGTAGAGTGAACCGATTCGGGATCTCTTGCCTAGAAGTAATACTAAGTACTTTGCAATGTAATGGCAACACTCTACTATGATGTACGACGCTACGACCATTGGTTGCTGACTTATGGCTTTTGCGACATATCTATATTAGGTCGTGACATGCTGCTACCTATGTTTACTTAGTGCCTCACCACACACACACACACACATATATATATATATTCCCACGCTATACATTCTTTGGTCGGGGTGCGACTCCGCTTGTGGTGTAGTGGAATCCCTAGGAGCACGAGGGCCTTCGATCCGACCTGACTGAGGGAGGGGATCCGATAGACTGGAAAATCGGCACACACATACACACTATATAAAGCTTGCTTTCGCGACATCGCTATCCATTTCTCACTTTCGTTCACCATCCACCCACCTCCTACCACCATTCCAAGAAGATTGATGCGCATCTAGCTTGCCCGATGGTTGACATAAATACGTGTTACTAAAACATGTTCTCCCCTTTATTCGAGCCAGGTACAATCGGCGAGTACGAGCGGCATGCGATGCCTACGCTAAAATAATTGATGGCCGATTACCCACAGTAGTGCAATGCAGGATTGTTGGCCGGCAATCCTCCCGTATCCAAAATTGAAAATCCCGATGTTTTCCCAAACCTTGTGTTGCGGTATCATTATTTCGTTGAGAAGCATGATCCCGAGTTGGTCCGTTTGGAATAATGGAAGACTGAAGACAACTAAAATGCCATGATGTGCCAATGAGATGCCACCGACTCTCTGTCGTGTCTGGAGCAATAATGATGGCAATTACTTTGAAATCATGTAGCTAGTCATTTGTATCAAATCGGCAGACAACATGACCATTTGGCACGGCACGGAAAATTCACTATCGAACATTTATGAGCAACCATATAGTAACACTACTAACACGACTAGCAAACATCCTACTTGTAATTAAACGAATAGACAACGTTCATGCAACAATACCCGTGTGATGATAGTTGTATAGCCGCGTTTTTTGACGCGGGCCTTGTGTTTATGAACACACCCAATCAAAAAATAGATCTCTCTCTGTTGATTGCTCGATGATCACACGAACCACAATAGCAAACAGTATAATAAAGGCATACCGTACCGCATAAACGCATATCGCAACCTACGTGGCTGCCACGTGTCTGCATTACACTGCGCGTTATGATGACGTGGCAGGTCACCCGTCGTCTATAAACGGAGAATAGTAGCAGAAAAACACCGTCTAAAAACATGCATAATGGTTCACGTATCCCCAATAGTCTGTTTCCCCCCCCCTCAGGGCTGGTAGATCCTGCAGGGTTGACAGGGCCCGGGTGCAAGGGTGCCTGTCCAGAAGCAGCAAGGAAAGCAGGTGCAGAGGAAGGCAGCACCGGTTCAGGTGTGAAGGCACCGAAGGGAACCGGTGACACGGGTCTCACTGCCACGGAAGCAACCGGCACCTGCGTTTGCCATAGCGATCTCGGCTGCAGTTGGTGTTGGTGCGGTTGCTGCTGCTGCCAAAGCAGTTGTCGTTGCAGTTCCAGTTGCTGCTGGTGCACGAATTGCCGAAACTCCAGCTGTTGTGACGTTTGCGGTTGCAATTGCGACTGGCTCACAAATTGCTGTTGTGGAAAAATCTGCTGTTGCGGCGTCTGCGGGTGCAATTGCGGCTGGCCCACAAATTGCTGCTGCGGTGTCATCATTAACCCGGCGGCGAAAGCAGCACCCGGAGGGTACGCAGCAAATTGTCCGCTGTAGTCGTACGGAAACGGCGGAAAACCAGCTGTGTGTTGTACGGCAGACGGCGGGACCCCAAAGTGGGCGCCCAATTCCGACACTGCTGGCCCGAAAGACGTCACTGGTCGCGGAGATACCCTACCATTTTAGAAAACGTTAGTACGTACACTAACGGTGAGTTAGTGTGCCTTAACGTCATACTAGCGCATACTAACGCCGCGTACTTTTAGTACGCGTACTAACGACGCACTAACGCAATGCGTTAGTTCACAATGTGCGTTAGCATGATTGAATGTGGGAGTTGGTGGATTCGTGGTGTGGTGCGTAGTGGGTCATGGATGGGGTCCAAATGCACTTCAATGATGTTCTAAGGCGATTGGATGGCGAACTGGACATTGGTTAAGGGGATATGACTCTGTTTGAAGAAGCCGATATTTGGGCTGAATTCCTTTGGGAATGTGTTATGTTAGCATGTCGTTAGTATGTTGTTAGTACACTAGACCAATCACACGTTAGCGTGTTAACGGCGTACTAACTTCCACTCTCCTTAAGTGTGGGAGTTGGTGGACTCGTGGTGTGGTGGGTAGTGGGTCATGGATGGGGTCCAAATGCACTTCAATGATGTTCTAAGGCGATCGGATGGCGAACTGGACATTGGTTAAGGGGATATGACTCTGTTTGAAGAAGCCGATATTGGGGCTAAATTCCTTTGGGAATGTGTTACGTTAGCATGTCGTTAGTATGTCGTTAGTACACTAGACCAATCACACGTTAGCGTGTTAACGGCGTACTAACTCCCACTCTTCTTAAGTGTGGGAGTTGGTGGACTCGTGGCGTGGTGCGTAGTGGGTCATGGATGGGGTTCAAATGCACTTCAATGATGTTCTAAGGCGATTGGATGGCGAACTGGACATTGGTTAAGGGGGTATGATGATGTTTGAAGAAGCCGATATTGGGGCTGAGCTCCTTTGGGAATGTGCTACGTTAGCATGTCGTTAGTATGTCGTTAGTACACTAGACCAATCACACGTTAGCGTGTTAACGGCGTACTAACTCCCACTCTCCTTAAGTGTGGGAGTTGGTGGACTCGTGGCGTGGTGCGTAGTGGGTCATGGATGGTGTCCAAATGCACTTCAGTGATGATCTAAGGTGATTGGATGGCGAACTGGACATTGGTTAAGGGGGTATGACGTTGTTTGAAGAAGCTGATATGGCTGAGCTCCTTTGGGAATGTGCTACGTTAGCATGTCGTTAGTATGTCGTTAGTACACTAGACCAATCAGACGTTAATGTGTTAAACATATATTATCTAACATGTTAAACGTGTACTAACCACGGTATACGTGCGTAAACTACGCAACCACTGCACATGCCGGGTGTTCCACTAAACCACACGACGCAAGATGCCGAGGGACTGTCCACGGCCTAGAATCCCGTCGACCGAAACATGAGTTCAGTCCTCATTGTCGTCCTAGTCGTCGTCGTAGTCAAGTGGTGGCTTTAGGCATTCAAAAAAGTCAGCCGTGGGGTCAAGAATGACCGCGATCTCCATGCACGGATGTGGTACGTATAACGACGACTTGCTGTTCAACTTTGTTGGCTAAGATGAAATGCTCGGAGTTCTTCTCAAAAGCCGTTGGGTCACGGTGCGGGTTGAAGGTGTACACCGTCTTAGTCAAATCGTCCGGCCCGAGAATCGAGTTCCTCCTACGATAGGCCTTGATTTGTTCTTCGGTTGGCTTTGTCAGCCAGTTGACTTTCAATAAGGTGTACAACCGTCCCGCGATCTCCACCCGCAGAATGTTTGTAATGCGGTTGTGCCGGCATACCGCCACCATTTTTGATACGCAGTTAGCTGGAACATAGTGCATTAATTAAGTAAAGTAGCTGCCACGTTAGTAGTGTACTGTTAGTTACCGAATATCGCACTAAGTGTACACTACCGTATCGACATAGGGCACTAATAACGTGTTTCACTGGTTTCTTGAGAGACATGCATATCACGAGGTATATGGATAAAGGCATGACTCACCCGTCATATATCGTCGTCACCGTGGTTGCCGCCCACTCGGATACTCGAAGCTTCTTTGTGCTCCCCTCATATTCATGACCCAACCGGAAACCTTCGGGAACAGGCTAGGCTGACCAAAAAGTCCTGTTTTCTTAAAATCGAGTGTTTACTGTATTCTGCGTTGTTAGTGTGAGTTTAACAGAAGGGATCTTTTCGGGAATATTCCATTGTTAGTACGCTAACAGGACGCTAACGGCATGCCTTAGCGCACTAATGTTGCCCTAACTTAACACTAACGGAAAGAATCTTTTAGGGAATATTCCTGTTACTGTACTGTAGTGGTCAACACCGTACAGTACAGGCGGGCATGTCCATCTCGAGGGGCGGGGACGGCGAGGTTCCGCGGTGGGGCTCGTCGGGCCTGTCAGTGTTAGCATGCGGTTAGATGGCGGTTAAGCCCCTAATGCCACACTAACCACGCAATAAGACTCGGAAAAAGGGCCTCACCCAGCAGGGCTCGCGTCTCCAAGCCCAAGGGCCAACTTGCAAATGTCCCGACGAATGTTCATCAGGTTTACACCCACTGGCGGTAGCAATTCCCACCGCTGGTCGGCAAAGGTGATGGTCGAGGGATTGTCGGCTAAGTCCAATGGATCCGGAATGATATCACGGCCCCAAAACGCCGCGTCGTTATCGCTAACGGTGTCCACATGGTGCGAGAACTCGCGAATCGACAGCACCGTCGTTTTCGTGCGCCCACTGCCATCTTGAATACCCATCCCATGGTGCGGAAACCAGCTGTCGATGGTCACGGTGGGCTGCCTGCTGCGGGAAAATTGCACGGACTGAGTGCCCAGCCCGTCGTTTATATGCGGTTAAGGGGTCGCGGATGTACTAACCCCACACTAACCACGCACTAAGTCCCAAATAGAGAAGAGGGCTCACTCACCCCGCTAGACCAACGTCGTCGAGGAGGAGGAGGAGTTCGATATTTTCCTGGACATCCAACTCCTCCCGGCTTTCGTAGCTCACGAGATCCACGGGAGGCGGCAATGGTGTCATTAGATGATCATGGTCGATGATGACCTCCGCTGGCCTGTAGATATCTCTTTGTTAGGGTACTGATAAGGTACAGTTAACATGATAACAACGCACTAATACGCACATATTGCAGGTGCTTGAGGAACCGTACCCGCGGTGGTTGGCGACGATTTTCATGATTTCGTTGGCAATAGATAGGAGGCAACTTTGCACACCATCTTCAGATACTGTTATGTAGAACACGGTGCCACCATACATGATCTTGCCCCGTTCGGCCTTCAAAATGGGCGGAATCGGCAACCACGATGGGTAACGCCGTTGATTTGTTTGCATGTCTACTACGCAAGCATAGAAGACCCGGGGAGTCATGCAGGTCGGTACGTCTTTCTCGTGACAACACGTGAAAATTTGTACCATGCCGACGTACCGACACTTCTTCGCCTCCAAGACACACGCGCGTGCGTGACAGAGGGCACGAGCTGTGTCTAATAGACAGTTCCTGCCACGTTAGTGTACTGTTAGTTACCGAATATCGCACTAAGTGTACACTACCGTATCGACATAGGGCACTAACGTGTTTCACTGGTTTCTTGAGAGACATGCATATCACGAGGTATAGGGATAAAGGCATGACTCACCCGTCATATATCGTCGTCACCGTGGTTGCCGCCCACTCGGATACTCGAAGCTTCTTTGTGCCCCCCTCATATTCATGACCCAACCGGAAACCTTCGGGAACGGGTTGACGAGGTGGTGGTGGAGAAACAAGTGCGTGGGGTGCGGGGTTACGAATGGCTCTGCGGGCTAGTGGTGGGACGGGTACACGTGAGGACACCGGCGCGCTTTGTTGTAGAAGAATCCCACGCCGGCCGGGAGGCGGTGTGGGTGCACGCTCGGGCGCGGGCTCGGGCGAAGGTGGATCCGGGCGAGAGGCTTGTGCACGAAGAGTCGCAAAGTGTTCACCTTGACGTTTATTGTTCATTGCACAAATCCCAATTCTGCCCCCCCCCCCACGCACCCCACCCGCCCTCTTATTATGTAATATTCGCGTTGTTAGTGTGAGTTTAGCAGAAGGGATCTTTTCGGGAATATTCCATTGTTAGTACGCTAACAGGACGCTAACGGCATGCCTTAGCGCACTAACGTTGCCCCAACTGGACACTAACGGAAGGAATCTTTTAGGGAATATTCCATTGTTAGTACGCTAACAGGACGCTAACAGCAGGCCTTAGCGCACTAACGTTGCCCTAACTGAACACTAACAGAAGGAATCTTTTAGGGAATATGCCATTGTGCGTTAGTGCATGCCACCTAATGCCTCCTTAACGACGTCAATAGGGCGCCATTTAGTGTCTTGTTGCATGTAATGCACTAACTCAGCGCTGAGTTAGTGCATTACATGCAACAAGACACTAAATGGCGCCCTATTGACGTCGTTAAGGAGGCATTAGGTGGCATGCACTAACGCACAATGGCATATTCCCTAAAAGATTCCTTCTGTTAGTGTTCAGTTAGGGCAACGTTAGTGCGCTAAGGCCTGCTGTTAGCGTCCTGTTAGCGTACTAACAATGGAATACTCCCCTAAAACTCGAAATTCCCAAATGTGATAGGAAAATTTCATCAAACCATCGTGATCGCGCGATGGCGTCGAATCGCGCGATAATAATTTTAGTCGACAGCAGGATTCGAACCCGTGCGGTCGGTTTCCTAATGGGTTGTCACATTCATCATGTCCAACTGCGCTACGATCGAAGAGGATGACAATTGAACGGAAATAATGACTAAGTCATAATTCGAAATTGAAAAATCGGACGTTGACCGACCGACCGAGACTGACGATGACCAGCACTGTGTCACTGTACTGTAGTGGTCAACACCGCACCGACCGACTGACATGACATGACGAGGTATCCGTTTGTGGTTTTGAATTATTTCAACACCTTCTACACTTCGGTGTCTACACACTGAGACAGTGAACAGTCTGTAGCAGTCGTGTGCAGCTGCTGCTGCTGCTGTGCTTGACCTTGTTTCAAGTGCGTACTCGCTCTCGCTCATGTATTTTTTATTTCTACCGTAACTTTATGCTTGCGAGGATGTTTTCATGTGTAGCCACGATTGTTTTGCTGCGCGTCTTGGTCTTTAGCCAAGTGCGTAGGGGTGTCAAAAAGAGAAATTGGTTTCTTGGTTCCTAGTCCAATGGACTAGGACAAGTTGGTTCGAATCCGACTCACCCCGCTGAATTTATTATTTTCTTGTGGTTACTTGCTAACTTGTTTTTCTTTTGCGCGCAGAAATGAAGTTGTTCTTTAGTTCTTCTAGTCTTTGAGCTCTTCGAGCGATTCGAGCTCTTCGAATCTTTCATTGGTATGGTTCTCTCAAATTGTTTTACATGATCTGTCTTTAGTTTCTCTTCAACGCGTTTTGATCATACTTATTGAGACTCCTTGTGTGGGCTGGGTTTTTCAAACGCAGGTACATTGGAACGATTTCTTTTCTTTCTAGAGTAGAGCAGAGTAGAGTAGAGTAGAGTAGAGTAGAGAAGTTTGATCATCCTTGCTTGCACTTGTGATATGTTGACTTTTGTTTGTAGAGTAGATTAGGCTGATATTCGCAAGATCGCGCGTTTTGTTGAACTTTTCTTTTAGAGAATTGTGATCAACAACTCGCAAACATATTAGTGTTTAGAAAGCAATGTAAATATAGTTGAATGATGGATATAACGTTCTTATTTTGTCTTCTATTCATTGTCATGCATACTTTGTGTATACACATATTGCATTTGCGCATTCTTGCGAAAGAATTGTGTTCTTGAAAGCATCATTTTGCCACACACAACATGAATGCACATTTGTACACACCCCGCCACATATGAAATTATGCAAGCTTGTATGGTGTGTGTGCATCTATCATGCACACACACAACATTCGTGTTTGTGCTTACATCTTCAATAGTGTGTACGTGTGTAGCAAGTGAACGCGCGTATGCTTTTAGAATGGGATAGCACAATGGTATGATACACTATCTGAACACTAACACTAGATTATGTGCACACTAACCGGTCGTTAGTGTGCACAAGGTTAGTGTGCTGTTAGTGTAGTGTTAGTGGTATATTAACGATATCCTAACGACACACTATCTGTATACTAACCATCCGTTAATGCTCAAAGTTAGTGTGTCGTTAGTGTGCTGTTAGTGTAGTGTTAGTGGTATATTAACGATATCCTAACGACACACTATCTGTATACTAACCATCCGTTAATGCTCAAAGTTAGTGTGTCGTTAGTGTGTGGGTTAGTGTGCCGTTAGTGTGCCTGTTAGTGTGGCAGTTAATGTTCTAACCACGCGTTAACCGACTTAGTTAGTGTGTCGTTAAGGTACCGTTAAGGTATGTTGCACAGAATGCGTGCCCTAACGGTACCTTAACGACGCAGTTAGCGTGCTATTAGTGTATGTACAAGCACACTAACGCGCCGTACTCTTATACAGTTAGTGTGTCGTTAGTATATCGTTAGTGCACGTACTAACGTTTTCTAAAATGGTAGGGATACGCTCGCACCAGTGACGGGCTGTTGTGCTCCGTAGTCATTCATCATCATTGCGGTACGGCAGACGCGTTCTGGCGATAATTTCGGCTAAAATATGTTTAATTACCGGTACAAACCGCCGGCAAAAATAAATCCTGCGGAAAGATTGTCCTGAAAAGAAGATTTCTTCCGTAACAAAACGCAGCTGCTGTCGATCACGCTCTCAGCCTTGCGCACGGAAACGGCAGCAAGGAGGAGGCGTCGGTAGTCGTTAATTTCCGTACGATTTCGCCACTAGGGGGCAAATTGCGCAGGAAGATCACCGCACGAGGGAAAGGGCACCAAAATACGGTGCTGAGCTCGTAGTTCAAGTACTGCCGTACGGTGTCTGTCGCGTCAAGAATTGTCAAGACTTGTCCAGCGAGAATTCGCCGATTTAAACTGAAATTCCACCGGCTTGCGGAAAGATCGCTGGAGAAATTCACACGCTGGCACGAGACAATTTCTGAAGGCGTGCAGTCGTCATCATTATGCGGGAACAAGTCGAGATAATTAACAGATACGTAGTGTTCTTATGAGAACAAGTCGTGCTTTGGTTGAGGCACGATTTCGTTTCAGGGCAAAATTCCAACCGCGCGAAGAATCTTGCGGAAAGGTCGCTCAGAGAAGGAAAGTTGGCCCAGCGGCAAACTGCACAGTCGTAATTATGCGGCACAGGTCGGTACGATATGCAGATATAGTGTGTTCTCAGAGGAACAGGTCGTGCTTTGGTTGAGGCACGACACTTTCGCCCAAAGGCGGAAGATTCAGGCTAAAATTGTGTTTGTACAACGCGTTGTGGAGCATGCCGTTAGCACGTCGTTAGAGGTCATAGTAATTATACACATTTATATATACATATGACCTCTAACGACGTGCTAACGGCATGCTAACAGGAGAATCTTTTGAGGAATATTCCTATTATGTGTTAGCACGTCTGAGCTTAGCACGCCGTTAGCACGGCGGTAGAACGTCGGTAGCACGTGCATATATGGGCCTTAACTATGGGCGTTCCAGTTAGCACATGTGCTAAGGACATATTACTGGCATGCTACAGGCGTGCTACTGCCGTGCTACGGGCGCCCTACGGACTGAAAACCATGCTAAAGGCATGCTAAACACGGACGTGCTAACAGGCCTGAGGAATATTCCCTAACAGATTCGCTTCTTTAGTATGTCTTTTGCATGCGGTTAGCATGTCGTTAACACATGATGTGATAACGACATGCTGACGACATGCTAACATAATGTGGGGGGAGAATGTTTTCACAAATTTCCCTATCACGCTAAAGCCAAACCAACATAAATTGAAAATTTTCAGGGGGCATCGATTCAGTGACCTCACGCGCAGAAGCACACTTCATGTCCACTCGACCACGTGACCATAACGATGGACAATCCGAGACGATGACAATAGTGAATCGATCGATGAGGATAGACGATGGCGCGAGTGAAGGGCTTGGCGAAAATTAAAAAAAGAAATTGAACGCAAACGGCTACCGTGCGATAGACGATAACGATATACATATTCCTCCTGCGTGCCTGCGATCCCCAACCCGAACCCGCGAGCGAGAGCGTCATGCGGTGGATTATTCCATCTCCAATCGTCCGATGGCATGGCATCGCATGGCATGGCACACGTTTCGCAGAATTCGTCATCGTCATCGTTATCGCTATCGTCGATCGTGCTCGCGTGACGAGGACGTGCTGTGACTTCTCACGCCCCCCAACGCCCAACGGGAAGTGAAGGTGTCCACTGTACAGAAGGCATTTTTACAGAATACTGTAAAAGTTCAAACTCACCTCTACAGCCGTCAACGCTTCACATTTCACCGTCCAGCAGTGTGCAGCAGCGTGTGGTGGCCTCGCCAGCGGGTTGCATGTTATGATATTTCTCATTCTTGCTCGCTGCAATATGTCACAGGTTTGTAGTGCATGTTTTTTATATGTATATGTATTATTTTGTGTGTGCTTAGCGCGATCATCCTTGGCATGCGCGGAACTTTGACTTGGAGTGAACGGGAAGATTCCCGCGAGTCCTTTGCACTCGAAATAGTTGGTTCAAATCCAACTCACTCCACCTCTCCTTTTCAGTTTCCTTCGTTAATTTCGTTTGTCACTTATATTATCTTTCATCTTTACTAAACGTTACTTGGTTGGTTTTGTTTTTCAGATCGCTGAAAATATTCGAGTGGTGAAATCAATTTTTCCACCATCATCTCGCGTTCACATTCGCGCTTCTTTGAGGTTCCTAGGTTGCTAGTTATGTTTTGCACAAGGGTTTCTTTAATGCGTTTTCCGCTTTTTACTAAGTGTTGGTTCTTTGCTTTACTTTTCAGAGTAGAGAAAGCAAAATTTCAGCCCATGACCAACGCCAAGACTTAAGGTAAAAGCTATACCCTTTCTAAGTTAGAACCTAAGTTGTTGTGATTTTGTGTGAAGTTTCTCACTTGACTAAGTGTTGGTTTATTGTTCCACTTGCTTTTTCAGATCGAATGAGAATGGGCGAGTGGAAAATCTCGGAAGGTTTTACTCCAAGACCAACGCCGAGATTTCTCGCTTGTTGCACGTTGTTTTAAAGAGATTAGGTTGATTCCCTAGAGGCAATTTTCGGACTAGAGCCTTGTTTTGAGCGAATTAGGCTACGAATGGGGCAGCCCTACTTACGATTGGATTGTAATGTGGATAGTAAAAATATTAACGTTTCTAGACTTCCCAATTGTATCCCATCGTGCCTAGCTAGCTACACTATCGTATTAATATGATTGTATTAAACATGCTCGAGTGTTCCATGCGCATGCGTGATGTGCTAGCCTTCGCATAGCATACGCATTGTGAACACACTTTATGTAAGTAGCACCCATTTTCGCAATCCTCTAGTGATATTGTGCATATAGATAGGCCTCGTACACGCGAGTGCTAAAGGCATACTAATGACATTATATGCGCACATGCTAACATCAGTTATCATATCGGCGTTAGTATGTATGTAGTACGTCCATAGCATGTCGTTAGTCTAGTATCGTTAACATGTGAATAGCATGTCGATAGTATGCGTTTAGTATGTACTTGTTAGTACGATCATAGCATGCTAATGACACTATATGAACATGCTAACATAAGTTATCATATCAGTGTTAGTATCCGCGTAGCACGTCCATAGCATGTTTTTAGTATGCGTTTATGATGGTTGCGTTAGCATGGACATATTATGCTAAAAACATACTAATGCAATGCTATGGACATCATATTGGCATACTAAACCACTTGGCTTGCCATTGTTAGCATGTCCGTAGTATGCCGTTAATATGCCGTTATGATGCCGTTAGTATGTCGTACTAAGAACGTGCTAACGCCATGCTAACGTTGCGTTAGTGTGTCGTTAGCACATATCGGTAGTATGTCGTTAGCATGTCGTTAGCATATAAATTCCAGTTAGGACATGTGCTAACGGCATGCTAACGACATACTATCGACTGTTAATATGTCGTTAGCATGCATTGTTATACAATTCGTTAACATGTCGTTAGCACGCGTTTAGCATGTCGTTATCAGCATACTAACGTTTTCCAGGACCGTAGGGGAGCCGTCGCAAAAAGTTCGAGTGTCACAAAGTGGTCACATGCATAATGCAACATTTGCAACTTTTTGGAGTTGTGTGACCTTTTAAGGTCAATTGTAAGACTCGGAGTGAATTTTTTTTTTCAAAAAAAATATTTTCCGGCTCGCCGGCGGCCAAAATCGATGGTTTTTGGCCGGAAAAGGCCATTTTGAGTGCGCGGGTGCTAGAGGATTTCCCGTCGGTGTCCGAATCGCGTGTTTGAACTTCGTGGGACCTTCCAAGGACCATCACGGGTCACTTAGTGGAAGAAATGATGAGAAATTTTGTTTGGGGTGCTCGCCTGGGACCAAAATGGCCGTTTCTGGGGCCTGAGCAGGCCATTTTGCGTGCGCGGGGCTATAGGATTTCAGTTAGGTATCCGAATCGCGCGTTTGAAGTTCGTGGGATCTTTCAAGGACCATCACGAACTACTTAGTGGAAGAAATGATGAGAAATTTTAATTTGGGTGCTCGCCGGGGGCCAAAATGGCCGTTTCTGGGGCCTGAGCAGGCCATTTTGCGTGCGCGGGGCTAGAGGATTTCAGTTAGGTATCCGAATCGCGCGTTTGAAGTTCGTGGGACCTTTCAAGGACCATCACGAACTACTTAGTGGAAGAAATGATGAGAAATTTTAATTTGGGTGCTCGCCGGGGGCCAAAATGGCTGTTTTTTGGGGCCTGAGCAGGCCATTTTGCGTGCGCGGGGCTATAGGATTTCAGTTAGGTATCCGAATCGCGCGTTTGAACTTCGTGGGACCTTTCAAGGACCAACACGAACTACTTAGTGGAAGAAATGATGAGAAAATCTAATTTGGGTGCTCGCCGGGGGCCAAAATGGCTGTTTCTGGGGCCTGAGCAGGCCATTTTGCGTGCGCGGGGCTATAGGATTTCAGTTAGATATCCGAATCGCGCGTTTGAACTTTGTGGGACCTTTCAAGGACCATCACGAACTACTTAGTGGAAGAAATGATGAGAAATTTTAATTTGGGTGCTCGCCGGGGGCCAAAATGGCCGTTTCTGGGGCCTGAGCAGGCCATTTTGCGTGCGCGGGGCTAGAGGATTTCAGTTAGGTAGCCGAATCGCGCGTTTGAAGTTCGTGGGACCTTTCAAGGACCATCACGAACTACTTAGTGGAAGAAATGATGAGAAATTTTAATTTGGGTGCTCGCCGGGGGCCAAAATGGCCGTTTCTGGGGCCTGAGCAGGCCATTTTCAGGGTTTCAGGGTTTGTGCTACATGTAGGTCAACGATAACATCGAACTTGCAAGCAACCCATGTCCGTTGCATTCCTATGGGGTTTCGCATTATGATTGCAAGCATATTGGACCATTATAACCCATCAAAGATTAAGTTACACAAGTGCAGCTAGGATACGTTGATGCTCCGCCTCCGGTACTATCAAGTAGTCCTGCCTGCCTACTTTGCGCTTCCTCAGAGCCACTTCCACACACACTATATGATGTGAGTACGTCAAACATTTTCTGCTATTGTCTACAAAGTACTCCGTGCATGTGCTTTCATCCCTCCATTCCAAAAATCTGCCTTCAACAACGAACTCGCCGGGGGTAGCATGCACTCCTGCCCCTGCACTCCCCCCCACACCCTGTGTGTAGTAGTCGTCTTTGATGCCGTCCGCGTCTAGCACTTGATGCACTCCACCTAGCGCCTTCACCAAATAATATTGGTGGTTCTCATCTCCCCCCGATGAGCGTGCAAAGATGCTTCCTCGTGAAACCTCCACTTGCGCCACGTCGTGCGCCTGCTCCGCTGCACGCATCCTCGTTCGCCGCTCTTCCCCTACCGCCTCCGCCACCATCGTGAAAGGCACCCATTCATCCACATGACTCTTATAATGGCACCCTTCACTATCCGGTTGCGGGTGCTCACATTGTGCGTAGCAATAATCGCAATAACATGGACGATTACGCTTCAACCCAACCATTAGGCCAACTCCCGCCCGCACCGAGTGCAACGCCAAAGTGCCATCCACCGTCTTGAAGCCCTGGCCCGACTCGTCGACATCGCCATCCTCCACCAAAAAGAAGAACCGCTGCCCAAATGCCGAGCGCCGGTTGGATCCTTGGTCCTTCGCAAACTGCAATCTCTCCAGGCAGAATTCATACAAATCCCTTGCATTCAATATCTTTCCATGGCATGTAGCACGGCTAGGTGGGCCCGGATTGCATAATCGATGAAAATGACATTTAGAAGTCGCAAGAAGTTTCAAGAAGTACTTAGTGGTTAAAAGAAATCATCTAGAGGCAATATTTTATATTTTGATAATTGTAGTGGCCACAGGGCTGCTTACAGGTCGCGGACGGGCTGCCGTACATACATTGCATATCTTGCGGGCGCGTGAGATATGCAAATGATACGGGGAAGATATTAGAAGTTGTGAGAAGTATCTAGAAGTCATCCGTAGGCAATGAGAAGCAAAATTTCACATCGGGACATATTCACGGGGTGCTGGGGAGCTAATTTCGTCTGCAAAATGGCTGCAAAGCAGAAATTGCATATCTTGCGGGCGCGTGAGATGTGCAAATGATACGGGGAAGTTATTAGAAGTTGTGAGAAGTATCTAGAAGTTATTACTAGGCATCGAGAAGTGATATTTCACATCGGGT
Source organism: Cymbomonas tetramitiformis (assembly GCA_001247695.2). Lineage (NCBI taxonomy): Eukaryota > Viridiplantae > Chlorophyta > Pyramimonadophyceae > Pyramimonadales > Pyramimonadaceae > Cymbomonas > Cymbomonas tetramitiformis. Next base: position 23,427 of record LGRX02028468.1, read on the forward strand.
CACATTCGCGGGGCGTTGGGGAGCTAATTTCGTCTGTAAACTGACTGCAAAACAGAAAATGCATGTCTCGTGGGCGCGTGAGATATGCAAATGATACGGTGAAGTTATTACAAGTTGTGAGAAGTATCTACAAGTTATTATTAGGCATCGAGAAGTGATATTTCACATCGGGTCACATTCGCGGGGCGTTGGGGAGCTAATTTCGTCTGTAAGCTGACTGCAAAACACTAAATGCATGTCTCGTGGGCGCGTGAGATATGCAAATGATACGGTGAAGTTATTACAAGTTGTGAGAAGTATCTAGAAGTTATTACTAGGCATCGAGAAATGATATTTCACATCGGGTCACATTCACGGGGCGTTGGGGGGCTAATTTCGTCTGTAAACGGACTACAACATACTTTTACTTTGCCCTAATGATACGCATATTATTTGCAGTTGCAGGAGTCATGGGGCACTAGCCGTTGCCGGGTGGCGGGTGCTCAAATTCAAAGGTGGCTCAAATTCTGCAACTCCTCTATGGAGACGCCCGAGGCCCTACCCAAGTCCGAGGTATTCAATGGTTGGGTCTGCTGGAGTTGCTGGAGTTGCTGGAGCTGCTGGAGCTGTTGGAGCTGCTGGAGCTGCTGGAGCTGCTGGAGCTGTCGGGCCTGTGGTTGCTGAAGGAGCATGGGCTGGGACTGCTGCAGAAGGGGTTGCAGCTGCTGGGTCTGCTGGAGCTGCTGGAGCTGCTGCAACTGCTGGAGCTGCTGGAGCTGTTGGAGCTGCTGGAGCTGTTGCAACTGCTGGGGCTGCTGGAGCTGCTGGAGCTGTTGCAACTGCTGGGGCTGCTGGAGCTGCTGGAGCTGCTGGAGCTGCAACTGCTGGGGCTGCTGGAGCTGCTGGAGCTGCAACTGCTGGGGCTGCTGGAGCTGCTGGAGCTGTTGCAACTGCTGGGGCTGCTGGAGCTGCTGGAGCTGCAAGGGCTGCTGAGCTGGAGCTGCTGGAGCTGCTGCAGCTGCTGGAGCTGTTGCAACTGCTGCGTCTGGGGTTGTTGCAGCAACAAGGGCTGGGGTTGCAGCGGTTGGAAGGCTTGCTGCAACAAGGGAGGCTGGGACGCTTCCTGTCCTACTTGCAGCATCGGCACCGCCTGAGGCACCGCCTGAGGTTGCTGCTGAGGGCTTTGCTCCTGGGGGGGGAGGGTTGGAGGTGCCTCGGCTGTCGGCGCGCTGGGCGCATCTTCCCCTGGGCTTGCCATGAAGTCCGCCACTTGGCGCTCCAAGGCCCGCTGCTGGCGTTCCTCAGACAGCTTCAGCTGCTGGGTGAAGTGCGCCTCCTGCTGCTTCAGCATCTTCTGGCTCGCCTCCTCCTGCCTCGCTAACACCGCCGTTAGCTCCTCCACCGTGATTCCCCTCACCGGTGGGGCCGCCTCGGTAACCTCCGACAGAGCGACAAGCGGTTGAGGGGGGGCCACCGTGCGGGCTGACGGCGCCGGCGCCGCGCCCCTCGTTGACGCACGCCCCGAGGCCGGCATGCTTCCGCTGCCAGCAGAGGATCTCCCCCTTTTTTGACCCTTTGCTGAAGTTTGCGGGTCACCGCCACCCGAGCTCAAGCCCCTACCAACCTTACCCGCCGGCTGCCGTATCCGCGGGAGGCTCGACCTCTCCGCCGGGTTTCCCTGGGAGTTGGCTCCCGCGAGTTGGCTCCTCAACTTCTTCCTCGGTGGGGTGCCGGCGGTATCCACGTCCTCGCCCTCGTCCACCGCCGGGACGGCAATCGCCGACGCACCACCCTGCGGCTCTGCATTCGCACCCCCTCCCCGCGGCACGTCCACGAAGCCGTAGTCATCTTGCGTGTAGTGCGGCGAGGAGAAGTTGTCACCCTGAAGATCCTTTGCCGTCAATTGCCTCACGATCGGAGGCAAAGAGACACCTGTGAAGAGCCCACAATCGGACGTCGAGCTTGTCAAAAAGAAATTGGGGGCTACCACTTAGACAAAAGCAATTTCACCGCAAGCATGCTCAGCACCCCCCGCAAGAGTACCGATTCACACAAACAAAGAGAATGCCGTACCGTTCTCCAAGCCGTAGTGCTTGTGCAGCTTGATGAGCTTCGGGAAGAAGATTCTCGCGCACTCGTACACGATGTCCGACCCCTCTTCAGTCTTGAAGTGGGCGGCACCACGGGCCTTATCCGTGCTCCCCTGGTTGAGCCGGTTCATCCTGAAGATGTGCGTAAGGTGCGGGGTGGCGTATCTGCCGTGGATTGGCCCACCGCATATGGTGAACCACCCACGGTCTTTCACGTGCAAGATCGTCCCCGCAATATACGCGCCCTTGTATACTTGCCCTTGGTGATACACGACGGATCCCCTCTCGAAACGCCCCTTGGACTTTTCCGTGTACCCCTCCTTCCCATGCACCCCATCCCCCGCCACGTACACCACCGGTGCTAACTGCGGCAGATCACGGTGATGCACCCAACGGGGATAAAAGATAGCGCGTTGCTCCAACGTGGCCTTCGCCCACCCCGGCCAATCCGCGGCAGCGGGCGCCTTCACGACCACCTCCGCCGGTGCGGGCTCTCCCGCCGCGGGGCTCCCCGGGATTGGGGGCGGAGCGACGACCACCTCCGCCGGTGCGGGCTCTCCCGCCGCGGGGCTCCCCGTGATTGGGGGCGGAGCGACTACCACCTCCGCCGGTGCGGGCTCTCCCGCCGCGGGACCCTTTGTGATTGCGGCATCCTCCACCACCACCTCCGCAGGTGCGGGCTCTCCCGCCGCGGGGCTCCCCGTGATTGGGGGCGGAGCCAACACCACCTCCGCCGGTGCGGGCTCTCCCGCCGCGGGACCCTTTGCGATTGCGGCATCCTCCACGACCACCTCCGCAGGTGCGGGCTCTCCCGCCGCGGGGCTCCCCGTGATTGGGGGCGGAGCCAACACCACCTCCGCCGGTGCGGGCTTTCCCGCCGCGGGACCCTTTGCGATTGCGGCATCCTCCACGACCACCTCCGCAGGTGCGGGCTCTCCCGCCGCGGGGCTCCCCATGATTGGGGGCGGAGCCAACACCACCTCCGCCGGTGCGGGCTCTCCCGCCGCGAGAACCTCCGTGCTCGTGGGGGCGGGAGCGTCCGCGGGTTGCTCCGCTCCCCACGGCGCTTCCACATCCCCCTCACCAACCACGGGGGGTGTGGCCGCTTGAAGGGGCGGTGGCCATTGCTTGAGCGCGCCTTCCAGCAGCAGGGCGCCTACTTTTGAGAGCGGCAGTCCTTTCGCAGCGTCCTTCTCCGCTTGCGAGGTTGGGTAGACCGTGCGCTTCGCCATGCACTCCGGTCTACCACAATTGTTCACCTCCTCGATGCCTTTGCCTAGAAGGCAGACGTTGTGGTAGAAGTCACCGCAGTGCGAGCACTTGTGTACTCCACGTCCATCGTCTTCCTGGCAGATGAAGCAGCAGACTTCAGGTGCTGGCGGAGGGGGTGAGGGCGGAGGCAGCACGTCGAGCCCGCCTAATTCATACCACACCAAAACCATGCGCGTTTACACAAGCAGGGTTTCGGGCATTATCCATACGCATAACTATAGGCTCTACCAACATGTGATTCGAAAAGGTGCTCACCATCTTCTTGCCCTGTATAGCATCTATCGTATGCTATTGTCAGGGCATGATCGAAAGCATTCCAATCTAATGCTTTCCTCACGGCGGTCTTCGGACCTGGCAGCTCCCCCAGTCGTTTCGTCGCCTCCGTGTCGTGCATGTTCACGACAGGGGGCTCCGATCTTCCTCCGCCAGGCTCCTCCACGCATTCCTCGCGACCGCAGTTGAACAAATCTCTCTTTAGGCCTCTTGCCTCTTGACACTTAGGGTGGTAGCGAATCCCGCACACCGTTGCATCGCGTAACGAAAGCCCCCTTTTTACAATAGCAGCACCTATCTTCTGCCAGTACCCCTTTGCATTCGCCACACTGCACCGCCGGATACTGTTTATTCGCACAGCTAAAGTGAAAGCTCCTATTGCAAACCCTACAAGTCTGCGCTGGAGCTACTTTACTGTCGCATCCAACGACATGGCAGCGGTGGTATTCATGGGCCTTTTGGGAACCTCTCGACCCACGGGTTCTGGCGGGCGCGCTGTTTCCGCCTCGGTTTCTTGAGGTCATTGCAGTTTCCGAAGTGCTAGCTCTAAGGAGTGTTCTTCAAGAATGGCTTCCGCTCGCTTGCACCAACTGGGGCGCTGAGACGCAGTAACTGTGCATGCATGTGTGACGTCAGCTCGGTATAAATCGAGGACAAAACCGCCCAAGCATTTCTCGTACGTCGATGGATCCGGGATCGGATCCGACATACGAGAAAAGTTCATGCACGTTTGACGTCAGCTCAGTATAAATCGAGGACAAAACCGCCCAAGCATTTCTCGTACGTCGATGGATCCGGGATCGGATCCGACATACGAGAAAAGTTCATGCACGTTTGACGTCAGCTCAGTATAAATCGAGGACAAAACCGCCCAAGCATTTCTCGTACGTCGATGGATCTGGGATCGGATCCGACATACGAGAAAAGTTAATGCACGTTTGACGTCAGCTCAGTATAAATCGAGGACAAAACCGCCCAAGCATTTCTCGTACGTCGATGGATCTGGGATCGGATCCGACATACGAGAAATGTTCATGCACGTGTGACGTCAGCTCAGTATAAATCGAGGACAAAACCGCCCAAGCATTTCTCGTACGTCGATGGATCTGGGATCGGATCCGACATACGAGAAATGTTCATGCACGTTTGACGTCAGCTTATTATAAATCGACACGAAGCCGTCTGAGCGTGCCACCTAGTCCGAGCCGCGGACCCAAAAATAATTTTCAAAAATGCGATTTTGTTACTGACTGTGCTCGCAGGATGCACTAACGACAACACAGAGAACACACTGACGGCACCATGGCGGACGACACAACGGACACATGCAGATTTGGCCCACCCGCTCCCGCCCTGCTGTTTTGATGGCCGTTTCCAGCACCAAGTTAACGGTTTTTTGAACTCGCAGGGTGAAAACGGCACCCAGAGCGGCGACGAAACCCTCAACAACGCACAGCAGCACACCCAAAAATCCCTCCCTGAGAATCCCGATAAAATGCTCAACGCGCAGCTCCTGAAAATCATCCGTCCGAAAACCAAACCAAGGACGAACGAAAGTCGCAAACGAGCAGCGGAGGAATCCAAACCTCCAACCAAACGCACGCGACTACCGGAAATCGTAAGTATGCCGGTGCTGGACGCGCAGGACTCACCCATGGGTGAGACCACCGAGCCCTCACAAGAAGAGTTCTCTACTCCCACCGAGCTGAACACACCTGGGGAAGCCACGGCAACCCCGACATCTCAGGGAGAAGTTGATCTCTCAGGGCCCCCGAGTCCTTACGAGGAACCTGAACCGCGAAAGCAGTTCAGGTGGGGCAAGGCTGAAGTGAAAACATTCAAGCCTGACAAACAACAAAACTCACAAAAGAAAAAATCGGGTGCCACGAGCCCCACCGGCCTACGGGCTGAGGACCCCACGGGGACGAACAAGGGACGAGTCCCAACGAGAATAGTGGCCAACGCGCTACTGCAGCCATATGCTTACACAAAGCATGCTGCGTCCCCCAAGGGGGACAAAATCCCGTCGGTTGCCAAGGCAATCGACGAGGTGTCCAAGCTGCCAACAAGGGCAGCCTTGGGCACCAACCGGGAGGAGGAGATAGAGAACATCGTCACCTCCTGGTGGGAGGACACACGGGACCTCCCGCTCCCCGAGAACAGGCCGGAGGAGTTCTGTAAGCTGGGACTCCCGGAAGAGGCCACAGACACCGAGGGGAAAGCGGGGTACCAAATCCTCCGACACGTCCGACCGATCACGGGCTGTGACCTTGCCCCGGAGCAAACCAACAAGTATGGGCTCCCCCTGCAGGGGTCCCCACAAATAAAAATCACGGACCTCCGAGAAACCCAAAGGTATACTCTCCTCTACCTGAGGTATCTGGCCGACGTCATCCGACGCGCGCTGGGTCTGGGTGAAGACGACAAAATATTTAACATAGAGCACACGCAGCTCTGGACAGACCGCGAAGGCAAGGTTGTGCAAATCGACCTTGCCTTCAGGAAGAGGCCTATGGCGTTATTCGTACTCTTCAACACGAACTTTCTGGTTCCTATGACCGTGGTCGACGACCCGTGGGTAGACATCGAGCCGCCACGGGTCATCCCGAGGGTGTACGTATGGTCTCCCTACAGACAGCCTACGGGGACACTGCGATCAAGAACTGTCCAGGTGTCATCCCCCCAACTGAGGGGGGTGACGGTGGATCAAGCAGCCGTCATCCTGGGCAACCTCGTCACCCAGCGAGGCTGGGACGGCAGTGCAGCCATCGCCCGCATCCGAAAAGGAGCAAGGGACGAGACACCGGCGGACAATAACATCCGAGAGGTACTATTTCTGGTCTCGCACGACCAGTACCTGGCCGAGCTGCTCATCAAGGACAAGCTCCTCGACTTCGGCTTCCCCACGCGGAAGGGGCTGCTGCCATCGGCGGCTGACAAACAGGCACTCAGTTTGCGAGAAATAGCTGTCATAGACTACAGCCAGCAACTGTTTGTGGGACACCGCAAGCGGATAGTCAGTGCCATCACGCAGAAGCTGTCCGAGGTAGCAACCCAACACAAGCAACCGCCGTATGGCGAAGACGCCTACCTCGTCTTCGAGAAGCATCTCGGAACGCCGAGGTGGGCACCATCGGACAGCACGGTGGAGTCGCTGCTTCAGTGGAAGAGGAACAGCAACGACACTGTGAACTTCTACGCAATCCTCACCGAATCGGCGTACGACCTGCTGGTGGCGGCTGGTAGTTCCATCACGGTGGACGTCCACCTCCAAGACGACAAGGACACCGGCGACAGGGTCCTCATCCCGGTGAAGGTGGAGGTGGGGCGCTGGAGCCTTATGGGTACAAAATCCAGAAACAAGCAGGCAGCGACCCCCCACCACCAACGCCAGGAAGGTACGACCGACGAGAAGAAGCTAAGGGCGACGAGCGAGGCGGCCATACACAACGTGCAGAGGACGACGGAGGAGTGTCTGCGGCAGGTGCAACAAGCAACCGCCCAAGCCCCCCCGACGTCATCCACGACCCCTGAAACGAAGAGCCTCTTGTCCCACATCGGACACGAACTGGAACTGCTTAACCAGAAGGCAGCGGCAGCGGCTGCCAGCACCGAGGCCATCGAGGCCGTGGCAGCCAAGAGGCACAACGACATCACCTCCGGGATCAGGAACTTCCACACCACCTACGAGAGCACTGGCCAGGCCATGGTGGACACGCTGGTGAGTCTCACAAACCGCCTCACCAAGGCCCCCGAAGAGGACAAGCAGGAAGCCAGCTCGGAAGGGGGTCTGAAGAGGTGGACAGCAAAGGGCGCTGACACATCCTCCAAGGAGGAAGGCAGCACTCAGCCCTCACTGCGCGAGAAGCTCCAGTATGTGACCACGGACACACCCGAGGTCCGAAAGGCCAAGTACGACAAGTTTATGGCGGACCGTGCAGCAGAAAGTGGGGACACTCCCTACGGTGGAATCCCCTACAGGGGGGGACCTGCGCCCGGAGAGGGCCGACCAGGCAGGAGCACAGGCCTGGGTGTGAAGAAAAAGGCCATCGCCAAGATACCAAGAAAGCAGCACAAGCCAGCAGAGCCCCCAGCCAAGAGGGCCAGAGGGCAAGGGCCCCCAGCGGACATACCCACTGGGGTCCCAGCCTCTGGACAGCTAACCACGAGGAGGACCACCCGTCAATCTGCAAAGGTAACACTGACCACACCTTTACCTGCACCCCTGACACACGATCGGGGGGAGGCATACTCACTGTGCAAAGGGGGGCTTACTGAAACAGACATCTATGAGCAGCGGAGACACCCCATAAGTGCAAACAAGAGACCGGACCCCCAACATAAGGTACCCACGATGGAACCCACACCTCTGCCTGAACTGGCGATCACTGCATCAAGGGGCACCCGAATACCAAGCAGGAACGGGGGGTGCCATCGAGCAGGGGGAAGACACACCACCGAGACCCTGGAGGAAGTGGAGACCCTGCCAGCAAGCCATGCTGTCACGAGAAATACAGAAAACATAGACAGTAACAATCCTAGACTAGACAGCCTAGAAACTGTATTATTATTATTGAGCCACCCTATTCATACCATGCCCTGCCATGCCACTGAACTTCACAAGGAGCCTAGGACACGAGCCCACGATGCACAGCATAGCCACCCAGCATGGGGACTGGGCTCGGATCGGAACTCAATACACCCCTGTAGGGCACACCCCGCCCACCTCACAGTACATAATAAGGTGGGAGCACCAGAAGCCAAACTCCCACACCCCCGCTGCGACAACTGTAACAAGTTAACAAAGGAAAGCAACCGACATATAAGGCACACCATGCACCCAGACATGTCTAATATACTTAACTGCAGCTACTACGCTGACCCCCGTGCCCATAAATGTGCTACTATGCCTACCTCCGAGCACAGGCGAAATGGCCGTACCATATTCAGCGAGAATGGCCACACCATATACAGTTATAAAGTCCCCAACGATAACCACGAAGATAAAAAAATTAATATGAGCTTAAACCACTTTTCACACCACATAACTGGCAACCCCAGCAATAATGGTATGAACCCTACAGTAACCCTAAGAGGGACGGCCACAAATGGCCACACAGCACCCGATGGGTGGAAAGGGTTGACGAAAAACTTTGTAGGATGGCTCAACAGAGCAAGGGAAAGCGATGTGCGAAATGTCAGGACCGACCGCCAACCTTCGACCACAAGCGAATTCCTAAAACTGCTCTACGTAAAAATGATAAATTTCGCAGAACATTCCGAAACCCCCCGAAATTTTGGCACGTCAACGGGACGACATATACCAGAGGGGGCCCACCAAGAAAGAGATGTCAAGGGCGTTACAACAGGGGCTTTAGGGCAGTGTAACGCTGTAACGGTTAACTCGACGGCAACACAAGCACAGTGGACGCAACGAAAACGGATGAGGGGGGGTAGAAACAAGCACCCCGACCAGAAACTATACCAAACAAGCAGGGGCAAGCTACATGAGCCCCCACCCTGCAAACCAAAGGGCCCCCACCACAATATAAGCACCAACCCTACTGAAACCCTACCAAATAATGGTACAACCGACTCCACACAGGCCAGCAGAATGATAGGAACGCCGAAAAACTTTGGGAATATGCTAAGAAGAGTGGGAGGCAGCCACACACAAAAAATGAGAGCAAACTGCCGACATTCGACCACAAGCGAATTCCCGAAATTGCTCTACGTAAAAACAACCTTTTTTGGAAAACACGCCCAAACGCCCAAAAATTTTTACACAACCACGAAAATACACACAAAAAACGGGGCCCACCCTGGAAAAAGTGCTAGGGGTGTTACAGAAAGGGATTTAGGGCGGTGTAACGCTGTAACCATAAACTCACGAATGCGAGCAGCACCACACAACCGGAGAGCAACACGACATGGAGCAGAACCGCGCTACCCAAGGGGGGCACGACACGAGGCTACCAGGCCACTATGGAACGCTGCATTTGCCATAACCCCGATACTCGCTATACTGATAATTACACTAACAACAAGTAGGAAAACTGGTCGCATGTGGGGAACACACAACACGAACGGCAACGACATAACGCGTAGCCGCAGAATACGAAGAAAACGGACCACAGCGAGGAATGCAGCGGCACGGTGGACACGACCACCCCATGGCTACAAATTACTCAGGATAATTTACCGTAACGGTAAACCCTTCCTAGTTAGAACAAGGAGACCGGAACACGCAGTAACTGCGATAAAAGAAGGCACCCCAACAAGAGGCAGACCACTAATGCGGGAGATTGAGCAAAGGATGAGGCGGCATACCCGGTGCTGGAAAACAAACATGACGGGTGGGGGGGGTCAGAACCACACGGAAATATACCCGTACAACACCACTACGAAGGGACTATTCGAAAAGAAAGGCCGACTGAACATGTTCCAAATGCAACATGCCCACTCACTGTATGAAGATGACCCATTGCCCCCCCTAGTAATAGCCACAATGAGAGAAACACTGAAACCGGGTAACAACAGAGAACCGCACACGACGAAGGCACTGCAGCTACTCGGGAACTCCCGGGGCTTCTGCATACCGGTTTGCGATGGCAAACACTGGAGGGCAGTGCTGGCCGGACCGGACAAAAGAAATGACAAACTGAAGTTCTGGATATATGACTCCTCGAATGGGAGAACCAATGCAACTTCACGCAACACCAAAAGGCTAACAACGGAAATAACCAACTGGACTGAACACATGGCCAAGACACTCAACAAACAGGTAACAGTGGAACTGATGAATGTAGGCAACCAAAGCGCGCAGGACCAGTACAGCTGTGGAGTATGGGTACTGATGGCCACCGAGGCTTGGATGCACTACCAGAAAACATGCCCAGGGGGACACTGGCCCACCCACTTCAATGAGGCAGTCAGCAAATGGGGGGCCACCGACAGAACGGCGATAACAGCCTATAGAAAGTCCATACAGCTGCCAGTAAAAGAAATGATGGCCACTGCCGAGGGGCGAAGCCGGACACAAGTGGAAAGTCAGCGAGCGGCAGAAACCCGGAGGCCTGCGGAAGGCCTGAACACAAACCCAGAGGCCGGAAGACCACCACAAACCCAGGAGAGGGGAAGCAAAACTACTACGAAGCAACCAGGCCTATGGGAATGGCTCCATAGATTAGCCCCCACAACACCCTCGGATAATGACGGACAGACACCCGAGGGACAGCAAGCACCGGGAACCCAACTAAACGAAGAATGGGAGCAAACACGGGACGAACCAACAGCACATTGGGAAAGATTCACGGACACACAACTGGATACACCAGAGGCATGCCAGAACTCCTGTGAATACCAAACCCCTCTCACAGAACCAATAAAGACCGACATAGGAAAGGACCGTCTACACATGCTCACTTGGAATGTGGCGGGACAAAGTGATGCCTGCCTTGACCTTGCCGAGGTCATTAACACAAGAAGCCAAAACCAACAGGGTCTACAAGTAATTGTACTCACGGAAGTAAAACACGCACACGACAGTGTAATGAGAAGATTCAGAGACATGCAATACACTGCAATAGGCACCAAAACTGAGGTGCAGAAAGCAGAAGGCACGGCTGAACAGGCAATGAAAGGAGGAGTGGCAATACTCCTCGGCGACCCCTACAGCCACGCACACAACCACCATGTAGTCCCTGCGAGACACCTCGAGGGATACCTCCTACATGTGGTGCTGCACCTACCGGGAAAGGTGATGTACCATGTGCTAGGCATTTACAACCCACCAGGGGCAGAGGAGTGCAGAACCAGGGACAAAATACTCAAGTACACAACCAACCTGCTCAGGAAAACTGCGGGAAAGGCGAACGAACATGTGGTCATAGGAGGAGACCTCAATGCGAGCAACACCAGCACAGGTAGAGGAATGACAAAAACTGACAAGCAATGGGCGAAACTTGCGGAGGAACTAGACCTCCACAATGTAGGCCCGCCAGTCGATACCACACTTAACTGGGCGAAACACAGGAACATTGACAGATGGCTTGCACCAAGAAACAAGCAGGCGCAATACGAGATGGGGGACACCACACACCTCACCCGGCACCACACGAGTGACCACGAGATGATAAGCCTAGCAACCCTCCAGCTGGACAGCATAGGCACCCACGAACCATATGTGGACCGCGACCCCCAACCAGGGCATGTAAAGCTGAACACGCCCCTGAACAAAACACACAGGGAAACACTCCAAGGCGTCCTCCTCAGGACACACGATTATGCCAGAACCGCTGAGCTGAAACGCATAACAGAGACGGCCACACAGTGCAGGGAAGAGGACAACAGGCAAGTGGCACACGCCACCATAGACAGAGCAGGGGAAACAGTACTAAACATACTCACCGAGGCGAATAAATATGCGCTACAGGACGACGAACTGCCAACTACTACAGTTGGAGGCACCTCCAACCGAGTGGGAAAAGACCTGCTGATGAGCAAAAAGGACAGAAAGGAAAGGGACGCCGCAATACTCAAGATGCGGGAGCACAAGCAAACCAAACGACACCTACGAAACCCGCACACGGAACACTCAACCCTCAGAAGCCTGAAAAAGGGAGAAATGAAAGGCCCAACGGACAGAGACAATGCAGATGCAAAAGAGTGGGTGTCGTGGCTTACTGAGGAGGCCAAAAAAGAAAGGTCGGCAGCGCACAAGGTAGTAAAGCAGCACTGGAAACAAGCCAAGCAAAGACACAACAACAAAACAGTAAAAGAATACTGGAACAACCAAAAAAGATACCACAAAAGGATATATACCAAGGCACAAGAAACAGGCCATGCCCCCACAGCGAACATACAGGCCCTACAGGACAGAGAGGGCAACCTGGCTGTAGGCCACGGGAACATCGCTAACGCACTAGCAGACCACATGGCCCACTCGGCACCATACAGGATGGAGCACCGAAGTCCACCCGACTCAAAACCTCCACCATGGGAAGACCCAGCCCACAGGGAGCACCTCATAAAGATGCCAAGACCAGACCCCAGTGGGCTGGACCTCACAATAAGTAGACAGGGCTACACCAAAGCGGTACACACCCTAAACAACAACAAGGCACCAGGCCCCACCAGGACCCCGAACGAAATTCTTAAGTACATGCCAGAGGACTTCCACGATGCACTACACGCACTCATGCTGGAAATGTGGAACAGCAAGCATGTCCCTCTCACCTGGAAAAAAGGGACATTCTGCTTCCACCACAAGAAAGGGGATGTCACCTTACAGCAAAATTACCGACCCATAGCCCTGCTTGAAGGGGTATTCAAACTATACACCTCGCAGATAGCAAACATGCTCTCCACGTTCTGTGAAACGCAGGGAATACTAGCCCAGGCGCAGGAAGGCTCAAGGGAAAAAAGGAACACACTTCGACAACTCACCAGAGTAACCAACGCGATTGAGGATGCGAATGTCTCGGGAAGAGAACTGCATGGCCTGTATGTAGACTTCGAAAACGCGTACGGCTCAGTGGACCACAACAAACTACTCCATACGATGCAGTACCTTGGAATACCCGACGAACTCACACAGGTGGTGCGGGATGTCCTGGGTACACATAGCCACGACACAATGTCCATGAACACCCGAGTAGGAGGGGAAACCTCACACAAAACTGTACAGGTGCAAAGAGGACTCCTCCAGGGAGACAGCATGAGCCCCCTCCTTTTCATAATATACCAGGAACCGTTGCTAAGATGGCTAGAGGTGGGGGAGCACGGGTACCAACACAAGTATGCAGCAGAACAAGAAAGGCTGGGCCCCCTCAGGACGACTGCAGGGGCGTTCGTCGACGACCTACTCATACTGTGCCCTACGATTCACCACATGAGAGCTCAGCTACACAAACTGCAAGCATTCTCACAGTGGAGCGAACTCCGAATTAACCTCACCAAGTCAGCCATAACAGGCATAAAAAATGGGGTCTCCATACCTGAACAACTCCATAAAGACCTCAAAATGCTGGGACTGGACGGCAAGCTAAGCCACTTCAAGGTACTCAAGCCAGACGACACGTACAAATACCTGGGAGTACTACTTGCATTCACAGGCAGGTGGGACAAGGAAAAAGAGGCCGCTAAGGAAGAGATGAACCACAGAATACAAGCTCTACTGCGCTCCCCTCTGACACCTGACCAAAAGGAATACTCCCTTCACTCCGCAATACTGGGGAAATTCAGATATGGATTACACCTAGGGCTGTACACAGCGGGCGAAATAGACGAATTCAACAAAATAATAGGGGGGGCCACAAAAAATATACAAGGCCTGCCCCGCAACGGAACGCCAAACATTTTCACCACACAGGAAAAGGAAAAATACGGCTTGGGAATGGTGCCACTCCAGGCAGTCTACGCCCAGTCGATTTGGAGCGGACTACTGGAGGCCATGCACAGCGAAGAAGACAAGGGGACGGTACGAGGCCCGGCTTGGAGGCAAACAAACCTAAAGTCGAGACTCAGAATGTCCCATGTCAGCAGGTCCACTAGAGGACTGGTAGAATACCACAGCACCACACGCAGGAACTGTACAGACCTCGACAAACTCTGGGGGGGGCACCAGACAAAACACAACACACTGAGAAAACTCAATGCCCTACTCAGATACAACATTACGCCCCAGGGGACGGAAGGAATGCTCAGACAACTCCAAACCCCAATACCAAAGATAATGGAACAGCTAAAAGGGGCGACCAGAAGGAAGTCCGATAAAGAAATGGAGGGAACAACAAGAAAAACGAAAGCAGGCAAAATAATTGATGGGGACATACCGATGCCACCAGACTGGCAGGCGAAGTGCACAGACCAAACTGCCAGGCTCACAATACCCAAGGACACGCCAACGGCGATAAACTTCACAACGTGCCTCAAACTCTTTGCACATTTCCCGGACCTAGCACTCCTCACTACCCGAGATGGCCAACATGCGATTAGCCAGGTGAACGTCAGGGAACAATGCACAGATGCAACCCTCAACACAGACCGCAGTGCCATAGCAAAAGGCCTAGCACACTTATACCCATACCTATGCGAAGCCCAACCGAGGGACATAGCGAAGCCGGGGGACTTTTACGACAATCTCACAAACAGACAGCTGAAGCAACAATACAGGAGCATGCCCAGGGAAGGGCCGCTGGACTCCCACGCAGTGCGAACTAACCTCCCACTCCTCAACTCGGAACAGCTGAGGGCAAAAATGACCGAATGGGAAGCAAGGCAGGTCCCCAGGGAAGAGATTCACAGGCAACTCTCCCTGCACCCGCTCACAAGGATTAACGAAACGGAGAATACCGGCCCGGTTCCGGGGGAGGAAGAGGAAGAACCCCAGCCCCTCCACACACGCTCACAAACCAAATGGATAGATGAAATAGACCCCATGGCCGAAAAACTTGAGACAGGCTTCGAGAAAGGCCGAACGATTGACAAGCCGAAAGAGATTGTGGCAATGAGGACCCTACTCGTTGACCCAACAGACCCACACTCCCTAGTGACGCAGTACAGAACCCAGTGGAGACACTCAGAGGGGGATGACTCCTACTCTTGGAGTACAAGGGAAACCATAACCGACTACCTGAAACTAGCCAAACGAAGGGGCCAAAGCGCGACCACCTTCCTAACCCTGAATAGAAGACTGCGAGCAAGGGGCTCCCAGGTGACCCACCCCACAGGCCTCAGAGGAATACTGGCCGGGAGGCCGCACCTGGGGCAGGCCTGGCCCACACTACATGCAGAGAACCTAACACTGGACCCGACAGAAACCAACCCAGAACAAGACATTGTGGACAACAGAGGGCACCACTGCCAGATACGACTGGAGGGGGAACTCGCCCCCAGCTACCACAGGAATGGGAAATACATAGGCACCCTCACGAAAGAAAAGCTTCTCAGACTACACGAAAGGTACACCCAGGCAGTGGGTACCACGCACCACCAAACCCCACACCAGCGTACACTACGCACTGAATTGTGGGAGGACCACAAAATACAGGTCTCCACGTTCGAGGAGGAAATAGGGCACCTCCTCATTAGATACTCAAGCAAAGAAGAAAAGGAGGAACGAAAAAAGAACCTGCAAAACCATTGGACATTCCCTGCCCAGATGCAAAGGGCACTACAACAGGCATTCGGAATTACCACCGAACTGTTCGCCTCACCCCTCAACGTCCACCACAACACCACAACGTATTACGCCAAGTATGACAGAGACAAGGTGTTCGGGGCCAGAGGCTCGGCCTGGACAGCAAATTGGATGAAACTGGGAGCCTACCAGTTCAACCCAGAATACACACCACAGGACCTCAAAAAGGCACTGGACTTTGCCATAGCGGCCACCACCACACAAGAACCGGTGTTCGGGGTCGGGGTGTACCCGACATATGAGAAAACCCCTTACAGGAAGCTCTACAATGCACATGCAGGGCACCTAATACACGAACTATTAGAAATACCACAAGGCAAGTTCACATTTCTACCCCCTGACCACTGGATGGGTGCTACCCACCAACAAGCGAAACAATGCAACTGGAACCTCCGGGTGCTGATAGTGGCCAACAAAGAAGGATGGCAAGCACACTGCGGGGACCCAGACACTGCCGCAGACTGTATAAGGAGGGCACTCACAACCTGCCCGCAAAGTAAGGTCCGCACCACCTCAGCTGTCAAACAGCCGATGAGGGAGGCAAACCTACACGATGCGAATGAACCAAGCCAAGAAGTACGCACCCCCAGTGTAGACTGTGTGGTGGACACAAGACCATGGCAGCGATACGAACTCCCGGAAATTAAGACAAAGGACATGACGAATGCAATGGGAAGAATGTGCAGCACAGGGCCACATTTGAGGAACGACCTCTGCCCCCAGTGCTGCAACGTACAAGCGGAAGTGGAAACTTGGTGGGAGGACAGCCACCTCCACGTAGAAGAAGGACCAGCCAAATGGGAACTCCTCCCCGGGAGCAGAGGAGGCAAATGGAACATACACCCCCCCACCGTACAACAGGTGGTGGAAGCCAACACTTTACACACCAGGCTTACAAGACAGAATGACGCCCAAACGATATGGAACAAAGTAGCGAGGTCAAAAGTTGTCAGATACCCCACTGACTTCTGGCCCGAACACGAACCGGGAGCCCAAGGAAGGAGATGGGAATTGACAAGAGACCAAACAGAGGACCCCAGGAACCAAGCCCCGAGGAACACACCAACTCAATTGACATACCCCTCCCCTCTAAGGGCACACAAGGCAACCTCGTACCTTTACACGGACGGGAGCAAAAGAGAAATAGAAACAGAAGAAGGAGGCAAAGAATGGGCCTCAGGAGCTGCGGTATGGGACCCCAGGACCGGGGAAGGGGAGGCCCACATGATTCGATGGGAAGGCGAAGACCAAGAGGTGAACAGAGCGGAACTTCTCGCCATACAAAAAGCGGTGACGCTCCCGCCACCACCAAGTGGCAACGGACTCACCATTTGCACGGACAGTGCCAACTCCATTAGACAACTGGAGAGCATGAGAACGAAACCCCACAACATGGAACACCACCAACAAAGAGACCTCCTGCATGCCATACTGGTCAACATTGAGGCATTAGTAGCAGCAGGACACACTGTCTCACTGCTAAAAGTCAAGGCACACACGGGAATTGTGGGGAACGAAAAAGCCGACGAGGCAGCCAAACAAGCCTGTACCACGGGAACCCTCACGGAAGCGTGGGATAATAACGAGACAATAAAAGTCAAACCCATGATACCAGACGAGGACTCGAACAGCAGAGAGCTAAAAGGAAAACTCGCGGTACAAAAGTACGTAACCACACTACTCCGTGAACGGCAAGCCCAAGAGAACAGTAGACTCTCAGCAAAAATGACCGACCTCCAGGGAGAACCCTCAACCTGGACCCACCAACTGAAAACTGAGCGCAACTTCA
>LGRX02028469.1:0-46752 GCA_001247695.2 Cymbomonas tetramitiformis
TCTTCCGTTTTATCCTTCGATGACAGACCGCAGCGACGAGCTCCGAGGATACCCTACTCGACTTATTGGAGTGGAATCTGGATGGCAATATGACTCAAGAATCCTTTGGGCAACTGCTGCACATTTTGAAAACTAATCACCCGGACGTGTTTTCTAATTTGCCCGACTCCTTCAAACAAAGCATTGCTCGGTTTAAGGTCATGGATATCCCACTCCTAGTGGTGGACCTTTGCCCGCATGGGTGCGTGATGTTCGAAAAACAATTCGCGGACTTTGACCACTGTCCAAGGTGCGGGGCATGCCGTTGGGAGGGAGGTGAGGATCGGTGCGGTGCGGTGATTGCCGAGGGTGCGGACGACACCCGGAATGCCGAAGCCACCCCGAGTGCAAAGCGAGGGAAGGCGAAGTGCCAATTCTATCATTGGCATTTAAAGGATTTACTTCAAGCAATTTACAGCCATCCCGGCGTTGCTGGGCTCATGCGTTCGCACGCCACGCGGGAAAAGTCTGAGGAAGGCATTCTGGAAGACATTCCCGGTGAGTAACACATTGATAGAGCATATCCTGCATTGCCCCGAAGACGTACAGAAGATGTACAGAATGTCTTCCGTACATCTTCCGTACGACTTCCTGATTCCTACTACTTGAATGAATTTAAGTTGTATTTATGTATCTTGCAGATGGATCTGAGTGGAAGGCGAAGCAAGCTGCATATCCCGACTTCTTCAAGGACCCTCGCAACGTCATCCTCATGCTTTGCGCCGACGGGGCCACCGTTTGGAAGGACAAGTCGGGGGTTTTCCCTATTTACTTTCAAGTGTTGAACTTGCCACCGGAAATCCGCAAGAGGTTTGTGAACCTTGAGTTGTGGGGAATGATGGCGGGGAAGCCGAAGAACACCACCATCCTCTACGAGAAGTTGGTAGACGAGCTTTTGGAACTTTGGGAAGTTGGGTTTCCATGTTGGGACTCCCGTCACGGACGACGTGTTCCAATGCCGGGCGATGCTTCTTGCCGCCGTGTTTGACTATGTAGGGCTCGTCGATGCTAT
Source organism: Cymbomonas tetramitiformis (assembly GCA_001247695.2). Lineage (NCBI taxonomy): Eukaryota > Viridiplantae > Chlorophyta > Pyramimonadophyceae > Pyramimonadales > Pyramimonadaceae > Cymbomonas > Cymbomonas tetramitiformis. The sequence goes on from LGRX02028469.1 coordinate 1,052, forward strand.
GAACATTATGGGCGTGGGCAGCTTCTGTGCGTGTGCAAAATGTTTGATCCGGGGGAAGGGGAAATGCCCGCATCTAAATAAGATGTTGTACAAGTTTTGCGAGCAAGATCCGCCAGGTCCGTTTTCCCCAAAGACATGCCGAATGTATTCACAAGATCTTCCGGATGTCATCTGAGCGTCTTCCTGTTATTGTACGCAGGGCCCGCCGTACCAAAGACCGACGAGTTCATTCGACGCGCGGGCCAACGACACGTCTTGCTTAGCACGTGTAAGAATGCGGCCAATCTTCAGGAAGTGTTGGAGGAGGAAATCGGCGAAACCGGTGTGAAGTACCCATCGGCACTATCTCGTTTACCGTATTTCGATCTTTCCAAGAATGTCATCCTTGACGGCATGCATCAACTCCGAAACCTTGGGCTATATGTCCATGAGGCACTCATGGGGTTCGACTTTACGCCGGGTGTAAGAGAGCACGCTCGCGCGAACGATATACATCCCACGTGGTGGAAGACGACAAGGGACGACAAAGGTGATGCAGTCAAAACCCGACCACTAGATAGGAAGGCGCCCGGAAGATGCCCCAAGTATCCTCTACGTGTCTTCCAGATGTCTTCCTGTCACCACTAACTTTCGCGCCCGGGAAAATGACAGGTGTGGAACGATATTCAATGGCAATTGGTCCGTTTCAAATCCCGATGCGTGCAAAAGGGTCGAAATCTTTGAGGTCGCTAGAGACCGCCTTGAAGTTCATGACGGAGCTCTCGTTGGGAAGGTCATGGGGGCAAGGCCATAAGAAGATGTTGCGTCCGAACGGCACGAACACCGGACCGAAGACGCTCAAGTGTCACGAGGCGTTGAAAATGCTACAAGCGGGCATCATGAGCGTGCTAGCGTCTTTGGATAGAGACGAGGGCTACTCGAAAAACATGCTTGAAGACTTGATCGGGCAGTTGACGGTCATAACGAGAGAGCTCACTTCGGAGCTTGTAGACTGTAAGGTACGGAAGACATATGGAAGACATCCCGAATACGTTCTGAGTACATTCCACACGTCTTCCTTAATTGCCTTTTATTTGGTGATTTTGCAGGATGTTTCTAAGCTTCAAAATCTGGTGGATGAGTTCTTCAAGTCACTCGAGCGCGATGGCTCACCTGACTGGCTGGTCATCAACACGCATTTGCTTTCCCACTTCCCCGACCAACTCCTCATGTATGGTCCAATACGGGGGACATGGATGTACGTGTTCGAATCATTAAACGGGAAGATTCGAAGGTGGGTGAAGAACAATGCATATCCGGTTCAGAGTGTTATGCAAGGCTTCGGGCGGTACCGGATGGTACATGTGGTGCGAGGTTAATCTTGGTACTTCGTCGCCGGCGGGAGGCAACCACCAATCCCACCCGGCCACCCGTGCTCCCGTTCTTGGCCACCGCACCGTTGAGGGCGCCGAACACCGTGGTTTTGGGAACACAAGGCAAGCGCCATGTACTCTCCCGCGCTGAAACGAAAGCGCTGGAGCTGTGGATGCATGGCAACGTGCCCCAATACCGCAAGTTGAAGGCAAAATTCGACGCCTACGTCACCTACTGCAAGAGGTAAGTAAGAAATGAAACCCATAAGGTGCCTGGAAGACGTTTCATATATCTTCTAGGCATCTTCCACACGTCTTCGGTAAATACATGTCCTGACACTGTGCACGTATACATTCGCAGGGAAAACCATATGGTTCGGAGACGTATTGGCGCACGAGCCGGAGCGTCTCGCCTGATGGATGTGCCGCTGCATATGCACGGTAGCGATCCCAAGGTCTGGCTGGGGAGACCATTCACGGAGAATGAAGCGGCACTCGTCGAAGGGCCTCCTCACGTGTGTCAATCTTTCGGCTCGGTCGTGGTTCGAGGAGTTTGCTATCGCACGGCAGCTCAGGACAAGACGAAGAAAACTTGTCAACGTTACTTCCGAGCCTTTTCTCTGGAGAAAACATCAAAGGCGAGGAAATCGAGACTGACCGGTGCGTCCGTGCATTACGTTTTGGTGAATGTGCGCAGAATATGTACCGAATGTCTTCTGTGTGTCTTCCCCACGTCTTCGGGGATTCTTACTATAGAGTATAATTGTGGCTTCAACTCGCAGGTACGCCATGGTAGATAGCATCTACAAGGTCGACTTGGCCGCGAAAGAGTACATTCTTGTGAAGGGAAAGTGGTTCCCTGAATTCAACCAAGCGACGACAAAACGGTTTGCCAAGCTAAACTCGAAGTACGGGCCGGACAATACCGCAAAGGTGGTGTACACATACGACCCGGATGATCCCGAGACACCTTGGGACCCTACTGATCCATTCATCCTGGCGGCTCAAATTGAGCACCAAGTTGTAATCAAGAAACATCCTGTGATGAAGACGGCGGTGGTATTTGATTTAAAGGCTGACTTTTTCGAGTGCATCGACGATGACGGTTCACGACCGAAAGGTGCAAGACGCAAGAGGCGATCATGATAATACGCCGGGCATCGTACTTAGTGGTCTGTATGTTGAATAGATGCAATCGTACATGTATGTGTAGATAGACCTATCAATTAACTTAGCCGTATATCATGTATCATAGCAACAGAGCATGATGACAACCCTGAAGTTGTTAGGAAGATACCCGGAATGTCTTCCGTATGTCTTCCGTGCGCCTTCTGAATGTCTTCTGTGATTACGCGACTAGTGTACGTGTGGTATGAAGTAGCTATGTGGCCAAATTGCATAATCATCACATATGTGTCGATAGCACATGTCAGAATGTATTCTGGCCCAGAAGACATTCGGAACATCTTCCGGGTATCTTCCGGGAAGACTGCCCTTTGCATGTCTTCCGGGAAGATGTCTTCCGAAATCCGGAAGACATTCCGCACATCTTCGGCACGTCTTCCCCGAAGAGTGTCTTCTGGTTTCCAGAAGACGTTCCACTCAGAAGACGTCTTCTGGAAACCAGAAGACGTCATTTCTACGAAGACGTCTATAAGACGTTCAGAAGACGTCTTCTAGACGTCTTCTGATTTTCCCAGAATGTAGGGTCGCCGGCTTGCCAAAGCCGAAAGGCGGCACACCGCACCCGATAGCACCGGCCGGAGCTCGCGGCTTCACCGCGAAAGTACCGTCGGCGAAATCCTCGTAGTCGTCCGTGTCATAGCCTGTCAGGTCAGACGGGTGGACGGCGGCGTGATTCACCGTCTGCACGAAGCCTCCGAAAATTCTCACCGCATGTCGCCTCCGTGGTGGTTACCCGCGCCGATTGAGTTGGCGCGGGCTCCACATCCTCCACCTGCGAAACAGGCATAGCAGGGGGAGTGTAGGTATTGGGCCACTGTTTGGGCCCCGGCCCTCGGGCGGCCGTCCACGATTTGGGCCGTCCACATGTGGACGGCCCAAATTGTGGACGGCCGGGGGCCAAAACATTCTTAACATTCTAACATTTCGCAAATTAGGGCTACCATACTTAAGCCCATACTTAAGGCGTGTAACGCGTCGGCCCGCGTCGACGCCTGCGTTTCCCCATACTTAAGAAAATTTAAATTTTTTACTTAAGGAATATATTAATGTTTTTGGGGTATTCTCGGAGTGCTGGTCGGCGCATCAGTCAGCACTCGGAGTGCGTCCTCCGCACGACGCCTACGGTTCTCACAATCGTATACGATTGTCAAGCTCTGTCCCCCATACCAATATTGTGAATGCTTTTTATTTCTTAAACATTTACACTGGCACCCGTGTCTATATACAGTCAGCACTCGGAGTGCATCCTCCGCACGACGCCTACGGTTCTGACAATGGTATACGATTGTCAGGCTCTGTCCCCCATATCAATATTGTGAATGCTTTTTATTTCTTAAACTTTAACACTTGCACCATGTCTATATAGGGTATTATTTTCATAAAATTATTCATTTTTCATGGTACCTTAGGAAACCATGCCGGCTTCCCTGCGATACGGTAATCATGCTTTGGATGTCCCGCATACCGTGCCAATATCTCTTCCGTTACTACAGGCCTTGTTTCCAACCCTTACCGACACCCCGATGCTTCTTCACCTGCGCAGCGCAGAAGACGTGCAACCTGTCGAACTCGGTACCGTGTTCCCTGACGGAGCTGACGTACTTGTGATCGGTGGTGTCAGTTCAACCCCCGGATCTAGTGACGTGAAAACCGGTTGTGCGAATGTCGACACTGCCACACACGAATCTTCCCAAGCATCAGCTTCTCCGCCTCCTAAGACGCCTCGCCCTGAAGTAAAGCAAGAATATTTAGTTTGTGACTTAACCGAATCGCCTCCACCTCCTAAGGACTCGTATGAATCTACGAAATCTTCTAGCGCTGTACAAGAACCAAAGCTCAAGCATAAGGTCAAATCGGAAAATACTGCCTATACCGGACCAGCTATTCCGATAGATTTTTCTCAGCACGTTGATTTGACCCAAGACGTAGCGCCAGGTATACGTGAAGAGGTTGTCGACGAACTGCCAGTGCCTCTACTTCCGGGGGTAGTTTATAAGCCACGTGCTGGACATTTCTCTCCTTGGCGAGATTTCTTAAAATACGATCCGCAGACCTGGATGCGTTCTGGGAACAAAAGGCGTATCAGAGGCCGTATTACTAGAACTACGCGATGTGGTGGGGCTTTATCCTGTGAGAACGATGCATGTGTCGTATTTCGTACAACGGGTGAACGTAACCGTTTCCAATTCACCGGTACCTTTAAGAACCGCAATCTGGCGTGCGCCCTTTGCAACGCTGCGCCTACTCATTCCGGCAATTGTCCATTTGAAGTAAGCTTCCAAGAAGACTCCGATTTGAACATCCTCGTGCTTTCTACTCCCTCCAATGGACACAACCATTCCGTGTTGTCCACCGACAATCCCAGCGTGGGTGAGCTAAAAGCAGCTAAGACTAGGGCTGAGGAGGTTCTTAACACCGGTGGAGTTCGAAACGTGTGCCAGGTGAAAAGGACTTTACTCTCGGAAACCGTCTTTCCAAAAGACTCTTCTTTTGACCCTAGCCAGCTACCAGAGATCGCGAGGCAAATGAACGTGATTGATAAGGCAGTGGACCAGAATTTCGTGCGAGGTCGTCGACAGGATGAGGGCATGAAAGCCGTTTCCCAATGGGCTGCTCAGCACGGTAAGGGGCTACTGCAATCTTTCGCGGACGAGGGGAACATCGACAGTTTTGCTCACACGTTCGTTATGTCCAGTGTCGGAGTGGATGGAGGTGTGGATCTCGTGCGTCGCATGCACCCGAAAAGTAGCGACCACTACCTCCGCTCAGCGTACGTCCACTTGGATTTCGTACATCGCAAGGTTTCTGGGGATTGGGTGACGATGGGGGCGCACGTGTTCTCCATAGAGGCCAACGCCCTGCTCACTATTGCCACCATGAACGTACCCAAAGACTGTACCGAAACACAGGTATTGTTTTGGACATTGGTGAAGAAGACGGTAGCAGCCGAACATCCGCGTGAGGAGGTATTATTCTATGGCTTCATGGGAGATGCAGCTGGTAAGTTACAGATCATAATGTTCAATGGGAGAGTTTGTAAATTACACGGTTCTGACAGTCGTATACGATTGTCGGAACCGTTGACAATCGTATACGGTTGTCATCACAGTGTAACCTACGCATGAAATACAGGGCAAGTCAATAATCATAGTTTTCTATGTGGGAGTTTGCACATTATAACGTTCTGACAATCGTATACGATTGTTAGCAACGTGTAAACCTACGCATGATATACTTGGTTTTCAATAACAGATTAATATTTGGGGCACAGGTGCTAACTGGGCAGCAATCAAGAAAGTTTGGCCAGACCAAGATGACCGTAACAATCTGGAGTGCACGTTCCATTGGGGGCAGAACTTACATAAGATCGAATCTCTTATTCCATCAGATCTCCATGCCGTGCACAAAGACCTGTTACAGCGATGGATTTACTCAACTCCCGAGGCCAAGGTGTCCTGTGAAACAGCCATCTTCGCCTGGTATGCTGAGAACTGTGGCAGGTCGAATCAGCCAAAATTGAATGCATACTTCGTTTTCCAAATACGGCACGCGCAGCACATTCTGTCGCAATTCAAGGATCAAACCGAAGACATGACCGCCGAAATCCAACGACCGCTTGTGTGCCTTGCGGAAAGCATGCACGCGAAGTGGAGATCGTGGGGGGCATGCTACTCCACCTTGTTGGAGTCGGTGGAATTCGATAGCCTTATGCAGATTCGACAAATTTGCCTGGCGATGAACCGACAGAACTCAACAAAGCACTTGTTGTGCGTGCAAGGTCGTATTCGTTCATTGGAGGATAAGTGGGTTAAAGGCGTTCTTACTCAGGCAGAGTTTGCAGATGGTCGCGAATTAATGCAAACAGTTCGTGCTGGCGCGACAGGATGGCTTCCACAGAGGGGCATCCCTGCAACGGACACCCACCGTCCAGATAAGGTAAACCATGGGGGGGTTTCGCGCAAACGCCCTGCGGAACTTCCTTCGGAAGGCGTCGCCTCCAAGAAGACGCGCACTGCCTCGGCGGTGCCACCTGCCTCTGCGGCAAGACCTGCCTCTGCGGCAAGACCTACCTCGGCGGCAAGACCTACCTCGGCGGCACCACCTACCTCGGCGGCAAGACCTACCTCTGGGGTAAGACCTACCTCGGCGGCACCACCTACCTCGGCGGCAAGACCTACCTCGGCGGCAAGACCTACCTCGGCGGCAAGACCTACCTCGGCGGCACGTCCGGAGCGTGTTTTAGTTCGCGTTTACCCGGAAGCTGGTGGGGACTTCCAACCTTCCCTGCTTCACATCATGCGGGCAGGCACTAACGGTAAATGCTATGGACGGAAGTCTAATGGTTCTCGTCACGACATCCCAATCGCGAAAGGGCAGCTGACTATTGGGTACACCGGAAGCTTGACCTATTATTTTCCAGCAAAAAATTTAACTCTTCAAAAGGGTCAAGTTCGCGAAGTGAGGACCACTCCCCCGATCCGGAGGATTATATTCTGCTCGTGGAAATGTGTTCAAAACCCATGGTATTGTTGTCACGTTTCGATGCCTGCACTGCCCGAGGGGGGGGCGAACCGTGTACCCAAACTTCTTGTTGCACCGGACACAAAGATCCTGGAAAGTGAGGAGACTCGTCTCTGTTCTCTTGGTGTTTACGTTGCCCATGAGGATGTGACCCCAGAAGAGGCTCGAGGACATCTGGTGAGATCGGAGAATTCGGAGATGGACGTGGAGGAGAGACTTCGCAACGGTGTTAAGGTGAAAGCGAGTGGCAAGGGTTTCTTGACGAAGATGATAGCGAATTTCTATACCGCGCTCCACAGCATGGTTAAGACCGATAACCTTGCACTCACTCAAATCCGGAAATGTGTTCCTGGTGGTGCAACCGTCTATAACTTCCGAGTTTCTCACCCTGATTCCGATGGCCGTGAATACCTCTTGGAGTTTGGACGAGAATACCGTTGTTCGTGTCCGTGTTTTCGAGAAATGGCGAGGACCCGACCTGCTCCATGCAAGCATTTCCTTTGGCTGTACTCCGAGATATTCGAAATTCCGATCATTACAAGTGTGGGATACCTTCACGAGCCATCGCTGCTATCCTCAGAAGTGCGCAAAATACTGTCGTATTATCCTGGAATTCCGGACAACTTCGATCTCTAGTTGCTTAGCTAGAATACAAACGTAAATCTGTGATGGCATCTTATATATTTTACAGTGTATGCATTTTCATATACGTTATTCAAAACATTTTGTATACCATTGCATGTGTTAGCACCCTCGTCCACATTCGAATATGATTAACCGTACGGTTTCAGCTTGACAATCGTATACGATTGTCACACGTGAGAGAGACTTAGTGCCGAGATCGTGTATCCTTTTGCATGTCGTATAACCCTGCCTGGATATTCGCGAAGAGTTTGTCACTACTCGTGCACATTCGAATATGATTAACCGTACGGTCGAAGCTTGACAATCGTATACGATTGTCACACGTGAGTATTGTAGTAGATATATTTATAGATTTTATTTATCTATATATACCAGGAAAATATTAAAATAATTCATAATTTTACAGATGTCTACAGGGAGGTTATCAAGAGTCAGAAAGCCCACTGCTAAGGCACAGGCTGTGGCTGCCGGGCGTGAGGGAGGTGCGTACCTGCAGCCCTATAAATGCATGTCGGGGTGTCATTGATTTCATTATTGCATGGCTCGTACAAAACAAACCGCTCGAAAGAAAATCGGAGGCTCAATGAGAGATTTACAGCGTATGGCCTCCGGAGGTGCACAGGCCTCTCAGAGTTCAAATGAGTTACCCGCCGCTGGTGTTGCTCCAGGTACCGCAGGAGCTGCCACTCCAGTCGCAAGTGAAGATGCCACTCCAGTCGCAAGTGATCCTCAACCTACAGCTAAATCGCCAAAGCTGACTATTACAGTTGGTAAACCGAAGCCAGCTCAGCAACCAGCTCAGCAACCAGCTGAGCAAGTCGTTGCGCTAATGCTCGAGTATGCCGCTACAACTAATAAGAAGGAGAAGAAAGACCTCGAGAGTGGAATTCGGGCCGTTGTGGAAGGTGGAGATAATAAGGAGATAGTTGATACAGCTGTTGCATTACTGAAGAATCGGGACGCACCTAAAGCTGCTGTCACTCTTAAAAGATTGCTAGGTAAGAGAAAAGCTGATGCAGATGCACCGCCAGAGGCAGGGCCAGAGGCAGCGTCAGCTCCTGCACCCGAGACCTCGGGGAGTGCCCCACCGCCAAAGCGTGCTCGTGACCCGAAGGGTAAGGCAGCGATATCTGGGACCACTGATGACGACAACAGGCAAGACTACATATTCCCAGGACCGCTGAATATCAAAAAAGTGATCTCAGAATGGACTTTTCGTCCCCAGCTTAATACTCGAGAAGACAAAAAGCTTCCAGTAGTTGCCCCTCTTGGCTTGCTGGTACATCCTGCTGATGTTCAGGGCGACTCAAACCGACTTTCGTTTACCCGCGCGACTTCACAAGAGGGAATAGAGAAGCAGAAGAAGGTCATCATGGAGCGATGGGAGGTGGACAAATCACATGTCATCGTGTGGTGGACTGGACACTATTACACGGACGAAGAGTATAGGCAAATGCTCATGTCCAAGTTTTATCCCGGTGAGGCATTGCTTGTCAGCACTAGTATTATGCAAGGGTTCGGGACTTTCCTACAAAGCTTGACAATCGTATACGATTGTCAGACCTAAGTTCATTTCGGTTGCTTGCAGCGGCGGATGCGGAGGCTCCTGAGGAAGTAAGCAATTTCAACACCATGGTGCACAATCTGGAGACCGACTATCTCAACCTATTCGATAATGATCCTGACGACTACGAGAGGTGGGTGAAAAACAAGTTCATGCGAATGCAGCTTGTCGTGGTGGATGGCCAGCATCGCTATGACGCCTGGCTTGACCTTGTCCTGGACGCAAGGAAACGTAAAGCATTCTGGAGCGGTAACGGGACCAGTAATAGGTCCTCTCTGGAGGGGTTGGCCACAACGATTACAATTCTGAAGAAAGAAACACCTCTTTGTGTTTTGGTAAGCGATCCTTGTATGATATCGTTTGTTTCATTGTTTCAATAAAATACCGTATGTACATGAATGAATTTTTTACAAGTTTCGGTTTGCGCAGAGCCTTATCGGGACACTGACGAACACCGACCAAACAGAAAGTCTTGTTGACTCTCACGAACACGATAAATGGATTTTGCTGTTGAATATTGCCGACGCCTCGGAAGACCAACTGGCGCAGTTTACACAATTCCCGGTAAGGCAAGCTAGTGCCAAGAGTAACGCTTGGTATCGGAATAATCTGAGGGATACGACCGCGGCGGCCTACTCGAACGAGATTTCCAAACTTCGGGATCAATCGGCAAAAGTTGCCCTCCTCCAATCGCGCGAGCGGGATGCGCAAAAGGTATGAAACTTCCGCGCTCTCTCATGTGTCCTCACCCACGTTTGACACTCGTATACGATTGTCAAGCTTCAGTTCTCACCCACGCGTGACAATCGTATACGATTGTCAAGCTTTGGCGCAAGCTTCAGTTCTCACCCACGCGTGACAATCGTATACGATTGTCAAGCTTTGGCGCTAGCTTCGCCCCTGACTCACGCGTGACAATCGTATACGATTGTCAAGCTTTGGCGCAAGCTTCAGTTCTCACCCACGTGTGACAAGCGTGTCGCCCCCCTTACATGTGTCCAACGTGTCTTGCTTGCAGATTTTGCGGTTACTGGATCCAAAACTGGGAGACGAATGGCGGAAGGAAGCTCTCGAGTTGAAGAACTATCGGAAAGAACTGCAGCCTGTTCTTACCCTAGAGGCTATAAGCACCTCGCTATCAGCCTTAGGGTTTGATGTACGATATTTTTTCTTTGTTCTGAGAGTGGCGAAGGAAGGAGCATTAATGGCCGATGTGGACAAACGGAAGGAGTTCTACCAGAAATATGGGATCAGTTGCAAGGGCAAGTTTTTGACTGGCACTGAGTTCAGCTCGTATTGTCATCGTCTTGGTTTCATCAAGGATGTCATCGAATCTGCCAAGGCCAAGTTTGCCTCGCTGATGGGTTGGACTAAATACCCAGATTGGTATAAACACGCAGAGGCTATCAGGGACGTCTATGATGATGATGAGGATACGCAGGAGACTATACTCAAACTAAACGTTGACACCCCTTGGGGACCCTATGACTTTAATGGGGTAACGTACCGTGATTCGCAGCATATGACGTACGTGCAAAATCATCACCATTTTTTTATTCAGAACGTCCACGGAGAGCCTGATTTGGAAACCAAGCTTCTGGTGTGGATGTTAATCCAATCTTCCAACAAATTCTACACTGCACGCTTCGATGAGGTCATGAAGAGCATGATTAAAGCAAAACGATGGAAGCGCGTTGATTCCAAGGAAGGAAGGGCTATGGACAAGAGTGTGAATAAGCCATCGCAGGATACCATGCATACCTACAAGACTCTTGTGGATTGCGCTGGTGAGTTAGTCCTCACAAGTTTTTTTTTTAAGTTGCAGGATTACAAGTCCTAATGCCAGTGATGTTTGCTATGCAGCCACGCGTATGATCTTGTGCTACATTCACACCTTGCCGGATGACTTCATCGAGATTCGAAATGGCGGTCGCTTTGGGGCTACGTTCACGATTCCGAAGCTTTATGGCCCTGCCTACACTGAGGCACCCGTATACGATCCCGCATGGTTTAAGCAGACGTTGGGCATCACCCATACGAAAAGGGGGTTTGAGGAAAACTGCCTGCATTTGCTATGGGCGATTCAAGCAGGAGCTGGGTCTCAGATTAATCTGGCCCCTGCAGTACTGGCAGCGTCGCGGATGATGGAAGCGAAAGAAATGCCAGATATCAATGACGAGATCGCCGCGTTCAGTGCGAAGGTGACCCCGTTATACACTTGTGATGATCATGCCATGGGGATGATCGGTCAGTTGGTAAATGTTGGTAAAAAGAAGTGTGACAATCGTATACGATTGTCAAGCTCTGGCGTTAGCTTGACTTAGAGTCTGCTCTGTCTCTGAGTTCGAAGACTGATTCTGATGCGTATTACAGGCCGTTTGGGAATGGCTGGAACTCCGTGTGAAAGCGTCACGCCGGGAGGGCGGGATGCCGGATGCTCTGGTTAAAACGGAGATTTTCGATCATGATTGGGAGCCGAAGAGCGCGGTGATTGAATTCATGGAGCTGAAAATCCAACACAAGGAGCTGCATGCTGCCGAGGGAGTCCAGCAGCCGGTGGACTTCAACAAGTGCCATCGCGAGTTGCTGGCGAAGCTTCTGACTGAGGGATTGCTGGAATTCGGAATGAAGGTTAGAACTGTTCATATATCTATACATTGCAATGTATTAAGTATTTCCTGCGTATGTATTTCAAAGCAGACTGATGAAAGCAATGTTCCACAGGTTAACGAATCTCGCGCCGAAAGGAATAAGGGTCCACGCAGCAATCAAGTCATGGTCAGTTGGCGCAATGAAAAAACATTGCAACACGCTCGCTATGGAGTGGATCTGATCTTTGTGGATGGTCCTTTTGGGCTGTTTTCGGAGGTATGGGATACCTATTCAACAGACTTCTACTCATACATGGGTGGTATTTGCATGTCGGCTATGGATTATGGTGGCATTGTGATTCTATTCTTACCGGACTCGACCACCCGCAGTAATGTGACCATTAATGGAAAAACCTTCGCGATATCGAGGCAGCAAGCAATCATCGATGCCTTCTGCGCTTCGACCAAAGGATGGCCGCTGCAATGGACATGCCACCAGACGGTTCAATACTGGAATCGAGGCGGAGGACGCATAGGTAATAATGCGGCTGGTCCGGTCAGCGTTTTGCAACCGTATGTGTTGCTGCACTTGGTGGAAGATCCCTCAAAGAGTAATAAGATACCGAAGTGGGCCCCGCTGCGAACAACGGTCGGAAAGTTTTCGAACGCGTTCACGAACAGCATGGTAAGAATCCTTGTATGCATTCATATCTTGTCATGAATGCAACTCCGCCAAACAAAATTGTCAAGTAGATGCACTAGCTCAGACACGCAGACTCGCAAGTGACAATCGTATACGATTGTCAAGCAGGTGCTCTAGGTCCGACACTCAGACTCGAGTGTGTTGTTTGTTTATAAACAGGAGGTACCGCTGCCACCTAAGGAGTACCTGAAGAAAGAAGATGGACAAAATATTCGCAGCGTTCAGAAGCCAATCCGTCTTTACCGTGAGCTGATGCGCTTGTACAGCAACATGGATGCTTGTGTTATGGAATTTCCATGCGGAACGGCTCCAGCCTCCATGGCGGGGTATATGGAGCAAAGGCATGTCCTTTCGATCGACATGGATGCAGAGGTGTTGAACATGGCCAGAGCACGGTATTCCGAGGTGCTCGCAGGTGACATAGCGCTGATAGAAAAACAAAAGGCCAATGTGCCTGATGACCACGAAATGGATTTGAATGATGTCGCGGATGCTTTAGGCATGGATGCTATTTCGGCTACTCCGGTTATGCAGGCTGAGCAGCCAGATGCTTGTTTCGAGATGCCAGCCGCTCTCGCGGCAGCGTTGCTCGAGCACCCCGACCCTGTACCTAGCGTGTAAATCTGCATGAATGCTAGGAAATTTGACACTGGCGGGCTCCGACCCTAGAACCGAGGACACCCACAAAACATACAATTCAGGGTATCACGTAATATCCAATTAATTGTAATAATACTATCTGCGTGCACAATAAAAATGTTGCACATACCCGATCATAAATCGTTCGCTATGATCCATCCCCCGAGCCCATCCGTTGTACTGTCGAGTTCATCTTGTTGAAGTGTTTTTCTTGTATATGTCATGCATTGGCATACTTTGGCAAATAGACTCTCTTCACGGGGAACCGGGTTGAAATAGGAGCGACCAGAGCGCAAATATTGATCTACAATGCGTATCACGCGTGCAGCAAGCCGGCATGTCATGTAGACATCGGGGTAACGATTCAAAATTCTATTGGTTGCCGGCGCGTTTGATAAGCTATCGATGGCCCACACCCCAGCGTTAGACAGGTCATCGTAACGGAACAACACACTGATATTTACTAACGGAACATTGGGCACATGGAGCATGGAAACGAATGGGGAGCAGGTATCATCGCCACATCGAATCTGCCATTCAAAGATGGGAAGTGAGGACGATTCTGATCTTTCAGTCGAATTGAATCGGACATGTAAAACATGTGCGTGGGGGGACTCGGGCAGTGGGGTTAAAAGAATGGTGTCCAGCGCGAACATTTTGAGGTGGTCCGCGATTAATTTCGGAGACATGCACATTCCGCTAGGAGCCACCATTTCAGGATACTTTTGATGAAACATGCTTTGTAGGCGTAGGAGGGAGACATGGGCTCGGTGAATTAAGAGACGAAGGTTGGCGTCTTCCATAAAAAAATGTAGGCGGTAAGAAGAGAGCGGGTGATAGCGTTGCCGCAAGGGACTAGCCCAACACTTAGCGCGGGTTGCGCACGCCCGATTATTGTATCATTGAATTGTACGCAGACACATCTTATTCGGCAGAGATTCCCGAGATACATACATAACGGTTCATTGGAATGATCAGGTCCGTAAGGAATGGCCTGAAAGATTTTTAACAAGACGTTATTCGGAAGGTGCATCATGTGTAAAAAAATGACGTTTATCTATTACTTCAACCCCTTATATTTCGAAACAGCCGAAGGGCAATAGCTTCGACACTCAGACTCACGTGTGACAATCGTATACCATTGTCAAGCAGTTGCACTAGGTCATACCCACACTGCGAGTATGGAATGATGAGAACGCTGTATACGGAAGTAGCGAAAATGATGCAGAGTATGAATAAAACACTACTTAGAACTAACAATTATTTTCTTAAAATCATTGGTACAATTAGCATGTTCTTAGAAGCCAAAGTCCAAGTCCTCGTCAGTCATATCCGCCGCACAGTTGCAAGCTCCTAAATATTGCTCTATACTCTCACCGCGCTGCTCCGGTAACAATAAATCATTTATCTTGTCCACAGGTATTTTCAAATTTCTAGGCGTTACCCACCTCCCCGTCCAAGGGTTCCTGGAGGGAAATCGATCGAGATGCATCAAGGTAAAGAATAGGAAAAACCGAGTTCGGCGTACATAACGGTATCCTGCAGAGATTGCGTCCAAGTCCCAATTTCCCTGAATGGTAGGCCTTTCGCAATGCGCGTATACGTTTTCCGCATTACAGTTTACGCAAGGTGTATGACCGAAAATGTTCACATGATTTATCATATCTTCATCCTCGTCAAAACCATCTAACCAAAGCAAGACTCGCTGAACCTGCCGGGTCAGCGCCATTTCTCAGGAAGTTCTTGAACGCGAAAATAAATGATTAAAACTCGCTACAACACGTCTTAAGTAGGCATGGGAGCAAGGTATTTTTTTCCTAACGGCAATTGCACCACTTTCCGTCGTCATCAGGTTCCTGGTCAAAGCCTGTGCCCTGGTTAATCAACTCCGGAATGAAATCTGTGGGAACCGCCATTGTTTTTGGGGTAAGTGCGCCAGGGTTGGTTTGCGTGGGAGTGTACGTATATTGCGCAGTAGTGGCAGGATACCGATGCGCATCCAACAGTTGAAAATACCATGTTTCCCGAGTCTCGCGGATAAACCTCCATTTAGCCTCAGAGGGGTCATGTGTAGGAATCAGCGCAGGATCGATGAACACTTCCTCGCGATATAAGAACCAATTCCAGGAATGGCACACACTGCATTTTTCGTATTCGATATACATACGTTCAAGCTCAACAAGTGCGTCTTCCATGAACTCAGGAGTATTCATGATGCTAGTATTTTACTGCGAAAATAAATGAATAAAAGACATGTAACATTACTTATATAGCAGTAAACTTCGAGAGATTTCCTTTCAACACGGTGTTGATAATCGTGTACGATTGTCAGAAGTGTGCAGAGGGTAGTTTTGGTATGCACGGCGTGAAAGTTATTGTTTTTCCTACATGTAAGTATACGGTTTATTTCAGTACTAACACGTGACATAAGTGTTAGCTACCAAGCATATGTCTCCTCATTGCACGCGCTAGCATCAATTATGCGCGTTAGGGTGCAGATTCTGAACATACGCCCGCAACCTTCGCATCTCCTTTCATCTTCCTGCAGCAGATCGCTTTCCATCTCTGTCAGGGCACAGTGCGTAGTTTCGCTGTAGCGGTGTCTATTTCGCCAGCCCCGCCACTCCAAATCTGAGTATCGGTGGTAGATCCACCCGCCCTCATACCAGTACACGAGATGCCTCACCCCGAACCTTTCGCTGCATCTACGGCCGTGGACGTACATCGGCCAAAAACTCCACCAGTGATAGGTCCTGAGATTAACTGCATGTTGCCCGAAGTCCTCCCAGTCTTCTTCAGCTTGTTGCCGCGCTCGTCGCCACAAGCGGAGAATTAAACGGTCTTCAGGAACCCATTGGGCTTGTTGTAACTGGCAGTCGCGAAACGTAAAAGCATCGAAAGGCCATATCCAATACTGCAATATTCCAATACTGGGCATAATGGTGAGGTAGTCTAAGGGGCGGGTTGTGGTTCTATGTGACGAACGCAGGTGTGATGAAATGACCTCCGGTTACAACTCCTCCAATATATATATCCAACATATATCCTAAAACCCTGAACCTTAGACGCCCCGATATGTCTATGTGCAGCACACCTGACACCAAGACTCACCTGCTTGACAATCGTATACCATTGTCAAGCAGGTGCACTAGGTCCGACACCCAGACTCACGTGTGACAATCGTATACGGTTGTCAAGCTCTGTCGTTGGGTTCGTCTCTCTGACGCACGTTTGACACTCGCATGCGACTGGGTTATACCCCCTGAGTCCCTGGTTAGGGGGGGAGGGGGGAGCCAGTGTATATTCCTTAAGTATAAAAAAATTTTAAATTTTCTTAAGTATGGGGAAACGCAGGCGTCGACGCGGGCCGACGCGTTACACTCCTTAAGTATGGGCTTAAGTATGGGAGCCCTGATTTGTGAAATGTTAGAATGTTAAGAATGTTTGGGCCCCCGGCCCGATCCACATTGGAGCCGTCACATGTGGACGGCCCAAATCGTGGCGGCCAGCGATAAACGGTAACCCGATGCTAATCCCTAGCGAGGACCGGCGCAACGGACGCCGTGCCGCCGCACCACGCTGCCGGAACTGCCCCTCGGTGTGATCCTACCAGCGGCGGGGACCACCACACAGAAGCCAAATCCATGCCACTTCGCTCCTCCAGAGGCCGAAGATGCATTGGTAAAATGTGCCTCATGGGCGGCTTTGAACCTCGAGAGGTGAGGCATCAAGCGCCATCAGATGTCCTCGTCGTCGGTCCCGCCGGAAAGGCGGGGCGGCACGGAGAACCGTAGGCCACCAGTCGATCCCACCGACGCCGTCCGTGGAGAGCACCGCGGGCGGACCATACGCCAGCACCGCATGCGAGAATGCCTCCGGTCCAACGGCTGCCGCGTCTGGGAGAGACCCTGCACGAGCGCAATGCGTCTGCGAGGCCCTCCGCGCATCCTCTGCTCAATGGGGTCTGAAAGCCGCGGCCGTGGGTGACGATGTTGGCGACCGCCAAGCGAGAGCTGATCGCGGTACGGGTGATACACCTCACCTTTACCGGCCTTGCGGCGGCGATGGCCGCGACGGCTTCCTTCATCTTTGTCGCGGTCAAGCCGACCGCGGGGGGTTGCCTGCACCCACGCGAAACCCCCTCGGATGCTGCTTCCCCCGATGCTGCGGCTGCGGCTGCTGTCCCCCGCCCGCACGGCCACCTAGCACCAAGGCCTTCAAGGCCGCAATCTCCTCGAGGAGCACCGTGTACTCCGACGACGTGACCAGAGCGGAGGGCGTACCGCCCGTCCCCAGCACCTGCTTCTCACGCGCTGTCGCCCCATCGTCCGACTGCGCCCGTGCCTGGAAGATGGCCACGATGAGAGCCTGAAGCGAGCGGAGAGTGACCCCGTTGAGGTCACCCGCAAGCGGGTACCGCACCTTCACCACCGCGTAGAAGATCGGGTCGAGGCGGTTGTACAGTGAGAGCTTGCGGGTCTCGTCGGTGGGCCGCCAGTCAGGAGCGCGGTTATCCCGCACCAGACGTTGCTCACGAGCCAAGATCGGCTGCGGGTCAACGCCCGCGGGATAACGAAGAGCCGCGTGCTCCTGCTGGTGGCTCTCGCGTAGGGTTGCCGGTACGCTCCCCTTGATGATGTCGATGAGAGCCCGACGTCCATCTCGGTCAGCCGAAGAGTCCGTACCCCGAAGCCAGGTGTCAGCCACAGAGTTCCGCTCCACGACGAGGGCCAAGACGTCATAGAGGAGCCCATTAACCTTCTCGATAACCAGAGCGGGTGGGGTCGTCGAGGTCAAAGGGGGCCAAGTCCAGCCCAGCGGACTCAAACTCGGTCCGAAGCCGCACCACCAACTCGGAGAGGCGGTCGGTGTCGTCGGTACCACGATAATGATGTTTCTTGGAACCAAGGATATCCTCGCGGATACCCTTGGCCCAAGCCCGATGCAAGCGCCCCTTGTACACCGCGTCAACCGAGGCATGTTGGTCGACCAGGTGCTTCCGCAACGCGACAGCAGCGTCGGTGTTGCTGGAAGTAGAAGGGGGCACCACAGGCGGGGTGCTAGCGGTCGGAGTGTCCCGAACCGCATCCAAAAGCCGTATTGAGGCGTCCAAATCGGAGTCCCTCAATAGGCGTTTGCGAGCTCGTGTAGATGTCGCCATACTTTTGAAAGCCATAGAAAAGATGATGCGCGGTAGCACGTTTGGGTGTTGTGGCGGAAACGGAGCGAAGACGTAACGGCAGAACGTGCGGAGCGGCGAAAAGAGCGTGGGGCACTTGCAAATGTCGATGTGGTCGAAGGTGTCCGGAGCACCAGCCCAAAGTACGTAAACCAGCGGGATCAGGGCAGGCAAGATAACGTAAATGAACATTGCCAAAACCGAGCAATAGCAACGCGCGGTGCCCATGACTCGCAGCCGCAAAAAAGACGTCTACCGTAAAGCCATGTCCCAAATCCTAGTCGCACCCAAACGCGCAAGTGCGCACCACCTCTTCAAGCGTCTGCTTAGCCAATCATGGCCAAGATAGCAAGTGGAATGAAAACGTGGATGGGGCCACGACCTACCGGAATATCCAAGTACACTAGATATCAGAAAGTCCCGTACTCGTGTGGATAAACCGTGTCAGATAAATAAACCCTAAGCTAGATATACCCGGAACGGTCTCGGACGGTCTCGGACTCTAGCCTACCTGTGACATAGCGTGTGTCACAGTACGAACCTACAGATCAGTCAGCAGTCCAGTGTTGGTCCTAGGGATCTGTCATAGGGGCCTGACCGGGACTCCCAGTCAGGGCTGCCTATACAGATTTCAGCACGATATAGTAGAAGCAGCAATGTATTTGATAATAAGCGGGATACCGATAGCGCGGATTCCGTTGTAGATTTCTATCTCGAAAATATCCGTGCGTTATTAATCTGTCGACGATGAAGTTTGCCAAAGGACGTGCAAGACGAAAGCGTTGATAGAATCTATCATCAGGCCACGATACAATGATCTGATATACAGTGGTTTGGTACCACAAAGCGCGACTAACCGCTTGCCTCCGTCTGATCTTCGGGCTCCGTGGGACCGAGATGTCTGCGTAATCATAAAGATGTAATGGATCAAACCGCGTTTGCAATACACCCCGCGACTTGCGCTTGCCTTGGCAGCGTCGAGAAACGCTCGTGATGTTCTGAGTGGTTTGAGATGCGACTGCGGCACGACCTGCCGCACTCAAAAATTGATTACATGCCGATAGCACCGGGAAGAACAAGAATACAAGAAATAATACTGAACACCCGATTGTTGTTATGGGGTTCATCTTGGTTATTAGACTCGGAAACAGAGAGCTGTTTGAACCTTTTTGAATTTGTTCTACAAATACTTCTAGAAAGTGTGATGAGCGGACACGTGTGATGAAGATGTCTCCCCCTCCCCGCTACGTCTATAATCAACAATGACGTAATACCTCACGCAACTATAGCTATGACTACTATGTCGATGGAATCTTTTGTCATCGTCATCGTCATCGTCTTCGAATTTTGCGATGGAGCACAGTCGGAGCTAAGATGTTGCTCCATCTTGAGCGCCTTTTCCAGGTCATCGGAGTCGCGTTAAGATGTTGAACCAATAAAAACTCTCAGACTCAGTTTAGATGGAATTGCAAGGAATTAGGCAGCGCAGCGGGGTTATATCTGCGATATCGGGCGAAGTCCCAATAGATGATGGGTGCTTAGGGGCTCTAAAATTTAATTTGGGTACCTTTATGGTATCCCCCCCATCCCGTTAGTTTTTAGGGGGGTTAGATAATTTTCCGAGCATGGCCTCACTTTTTTTACGCGGAGTTGCGGACATAGCGATAGGGTCACGTTATGAGAAGTTCACGGTTTAAACCACGAAATTCACGGGTATGCGGCTCCCCTTGGGGGAGCAGTGGTGCACTCTTAGTTTCACCCCTCGCCTGGATGTCACCTGCAGTGCTGCCTGTGTCACAGTGTCAGGCTCCCGAAACACTTAGCCAGAACATCTTATTATTTTATCTGACTTTAGTATTCCAAGAGCCAGCACACCTGCATTTTTACAGTTACAAAACAGGATATATATATCCATATTTCTCCTGTTTGATCAGGTTATAGCCCACGCACCTTTCGTGTTGGCTTATTCGTCTCTCTGGTCCGCTTCGCTTTTTGCGACTCTATCGACATCTTTTGGCAGCAACACGACATCAGCCGCACCGCACCACTCGCAGCACGTCACGGCACGGCAAACGACATCACGACATCTTGACATCTTTTTCACGACATCTTCAGCTGTTTTTATTGCACACCTCGTGTGCTTGAATTTACAACTGGACCCGCAATATTTTATTCCGACAATGGCTTCGACTCGACGTGAGGGACTTGCATCCGCTCTGCGCGCTGCCCGCACACATCAGGGCGGTACACCGTCACATTCACCTTCCGAATCGCAGTCTACCCCTGCCTCGTCCCGTAGACCACGCAGAATTGTTGGAACATCTTCATTGCGTTCAAAGCCAACATCATCGGTCAACGCCCCTACGGCTTTCGACTACTTCAACGATCCCGACGTTTTGACCACCACGCCTGTGGAGGAGGGGCGCGAGGATGAGTACATCGAGCAGCTCGCCTACGCATTCCAGTATGGGAGTGACCTTATCTCGTTCCTGAAGTCTACTGGCCTCAAAATGCCCACTGGTTACACTTTGGACACCACGACTGCCGACGTGGACTTCAACGCCCTCCTTTCGGGATTGGCTCACGTGCTGTACCCCGTCTCCTACAGCGAGACGGCCAAGCTCCTGGACCTCGAGCACGACCATGACTTTTACCACGTCACCATCAACGAGATCCTCTTCAGCATCCTTCCGCACCCGCTTCGTGGCAACGCACTGAGCGTCTACCACGAGTGTGCCCGCCACCACCCTGCTGACGGCCGCTACGCTCTTCAGCGCTTACGGTACGAGGTGGAGGGTGTGCCCGACGCGGACGGCATGCGCTTCTGGACTCAGATGAGGGCGGTTGTCCTCACCGAGATCGAGGACCCCGCCCCACAACTTGCACTAATTCGACGGCTTGGTGACCGCCACCAGAAGCTCAAGCCGGCGTACAGCGACCCCGACCGCGTGATGGACCTCTGGCACATTTTGTCCGAGTCCGCCAAGCAGTCACCGTACGTCGCCCCTCTGTACCTGGTGGTGTTGCGTGAGTTACGTGCGGGTGCGGTTTTCACTTTTGCCCGCCTTGCTCTTCGCATCCGCCTCGCCTTTCGGGACGAGAGCCCCCTTGCCACACTCTCGTCCTCTGCCGCTCCCGACATCCCGCCCGAGGGCTCTGGCTACCGCCCTAAGCAGGCGCCCCAGAAGCCCAACCCATCTCCGCGTTCCCCTGTTGCCATGGCCCTTCGCATGCAGAAGCAATCGGCTGCGCCCTTGGAGGGCAAGTGGACGTCCGATTCCCCGAACTCCATGTACCTCAAGTGGGTGGGCACGGGTTTTCCCTGCACTGTCTGCTTCCGCATGTGGCACGTCACGGACTCCCACCCCGACACCCGTGGTGCCTGCCCGTACGTGTGCGTCGAGGCATTCGCGAACAACAGGCACCTGGAGACATCGCGAGCGGCCACTGCCCGCCCGCCGCTTGATGCATCCGCCGCCGCCCTCACGGCACCGCCCCCTGCGGTGGACCCGCCGGCTCCACCCGCGGAGCAGCCTACTGCGGCAGCGTTCCTCTCCGCCCGCCTCTCCCTGCCTGCACCAATTGCAGGTGATGCGATCGACACCGTCGGCAGCGGCTCTCTGGTGGTGCCAACCACGGACGATGCCGCCTATCCGCTGCCTGATGACATCGAGGAGCCTGCTTGCTACGGCGCCGTCTTCGACGACGAGGACGACACCGATTGGCCGGCATTGCGCTCTTCCCCTGTATGGTTGCCCAAGATCAACGGCAGTGTGAGCGGAGAAGCTCCACAACCCTAAAATTGGATTCGGGCTTGAGATGTGAGAATGTACTAGCGCCATGCATGGAATTGCTTCTAGCTAGGTTGAAAAAGGCCTCTCCGAGTAACATTCTAACATTTCTTCTAGCCGCCTGTCCGGGTGTACCGGCTGGCCCTGCAGTGCACCTCCCTCCTTCGGGGTGAGGTGGTGTCACGGGTATGCTGACTTTCCCCCCCCTTAGGGGGGAGCAGTGGTGCACCCTTAGTTTCACCCCTCGCCTGGATGTCACCTGCAGTGCTGCCTGTGTCACAGTGTCAGGCTCCCGAAACACTTAGCCAGAACATCTTATTATTTTATCTGACTTTAGTATTCCAAGAGCCAGCACACCTGCATTTTTACAGTTACAAAACAGGATATATATATCCATATTTCTCCTGTTTGATCCGAAATCTCGATCATAGCGAAACTCGACCATGGTCGAGATTTCTCAACTACGTTTCGCTATAGATCCCCGGAATATTCTGCCTACGTGGGGGGGGGATATCCGCGTCCCGTCAACGTTCAGATCGTGGTCGAGTTTCGCTATGAAAAATCGAACTTTTCGTGGTTGAGTTCGATTTTTCATAGCGAAATTCGACCACGATCTCAACCACGGTCTCAACCACGGTATGTCATCACGATGTCAGCAGATGTCGAATTCAGTTTTCGATTTCAGTACTGGGAGTTCAGTACTGGGAGTTCAGTACAGTACCTGTACTGGGAGTTCAGTACGAATTTTCGACATCTCGGTTACACGAGCGCGTCAGTCGAGTCGATCTGTGAATTTCCCAAATTAATTTTTCAATTCTACATCTGCTGCATGTGGATGACGATGGCTGACGAACTTTTCATTTCATAGCGAAACTCAGCCACGAAATCTCGACCAAGCCCCCCCCCGTGGTCGAGATTTTCATAGCGAAACTCGACCGAGGTAAAAAAGTGTCTCACGTTACCAGACACGTCGGCTCACACGCTGTCGCAGACGTGTACAAAATATTCCTTCGCTAACCAAGTTTCGCTATGAAAAATCGAACTCAACCACAAAACTCGACCGTGGTCGAGATTTTCATAGCGAAACTCAACCGAGGTCTCAACCACGAAATTTCGGGTCTCACGATCAAAAATCCGAAACGAAGCGTCCGATCGAAAATTCTTTCCATCGTGTCCGCGAAACGCAGTGATGACACCTTGGTTTAAACCACGGTTTTCATTTCGTGGTCTTCTCATAATGAGAGTTTCCCGCAGAATTCGGCAGCCAATTCTTTCGCTAGTCCGACGTGGCCCATAAAATCCGTGTGTGTCGCGATAGTCCGATTTCACTGGTTCAGTTCGTGAACACTTACACTAATGTAATTTTGGTTGGGAGTAAACGGAATATTCAACAGGTACAGTCAGCTGAGCGAATTGAGTCGCTGCCGAATTGAGTTCTCATTTCGTTCGAATTTGGCCTCGATTGAGCGAATTCAAGCGAATTCTCACGAGCGAATTGAGCAAATCGGCAGCCGATCCGACGTGGACCGACGTGTCCCCGAAAAATGCGGCATCTCCTGACGTCGGACTAGCGAAAGAATTGGCTGCCGAAATTTGCGAGAAAGTCATTAGGGAGGTTCCGATTTGCGATTCCGGGTTACGGATTACGAGTTATCGTCATAGATTCCTTTTTTCGCATGACACCGATGACGATAACTCGTAATCCGGGAAAACGTCAACGTCCCGAACTTCGGGAAGCCAGTGTTAATTCTTACGTCGTTCGGGACGATTTTCGTCCCGAACTACGAGTTACGAACTAAGGTGCAAACTTCGTGTAAAATCGTAGATTCAGAATATTGCTCAGATTCTTCTGATCGAGCGTCTGTCTGCTTTGCGTTTCCCCACGGAGCGTCTCTTCGTCCGTCCGCATTCGTGCCACGTCGGCATGAAAACCACAGAATTTTGTAAAAAGCGACAGCAACGGCTAGCGTTCACACGTAATTCGGAGTATTCGGAGCACGACAGATTTCGGAATCGATTTTGCATTTGATGCTCATTCCGAGTTAAGGTCATCCCGGATTAGGATTGACGTCATAACGGCGATGACGTTAACGCGTAATTCGTAATCCGGAACAAAAATCGGAACCTCCCTATTGTTAATGTTATCACCCTTCACGTGATCATCACCGCTCTGAAAATTATACTGAACATATTTATGTGTTTGTATAGAATATACAAGTGTCACAATTGAGAATTGTGTTTTCTTTTAAATATATTTTTATATGCAATTCCCTCTTCCCCTGCGAAACAACATTATTGGCAAATCTCTTATTTTTCGACGTGCTTTCCGATTTGTCAGCAGACGAGAGTGACATAAAACGCCAGAAACAACATCGCATGTGTGTTTATGTGTAGATAGCAGATCAGCACAACAAAGTTTGAAAATGTGTGTAGGTGAGTTGAGTTCACGCACGCTTATGCGGTATCGGAGAGGATATGCTCGCAGATGTCACCTTTTTTGCACGTCCAGCAACAACGTATGGGTATCTAAACAAAAGCGCGAGTCTCGTAGGCGAAACTGTGTGAAATAATCAACCGTTGAAAGCAACTTGTTGCGCCACGTTTGCGACGGCATTTCTCGAGTCTACGCGTAGTTCACTCAACTCTTGGACAAACGCTACTGATTCTGTGCCCAAGTTGTTTTGAGGGTATTGCTTTCTGAGAAGAGAGGGGTTGCTGCGCTGTCTCGCTACATTCGGTTGGACCCGATACTATCTGCTTATTTCATGATCTGACGGTATTTCTCAGTCGGCAGCTGCCGTCCTCAACATCACGGAAAGCGACGACGGTTGTATCGAAAACGAATTCTTACACGAAAGCATGAAAACACGTCAGCCTCTTCGGATTAAAACGTTCGAGCGTGATAGTCCACCTTTAGACGCCGATTCACCAGTACAATCGGATTATTCCAACAGGAATCGTTCAAGAAAATTACTTTCGAATGAAGAGCCTACTTCTTCAATGTCTGGAAACGGATTTCTCGAACCTAAGCATGTACGTGGCAGACCCAGAGCCGTCACAGAGTCCGGCAACCGGTACGATGCACCCGAGACAGATTCGCTGTATCCAAGTACTTCGATGCCTCAATTGCCAGTATGTTTGAAAATCAAGACCACACAACGCTTATACAACTCCTTCGACGACACACTTCCCGACGTGCACGAACCTCCAAAGGATGATGAAAACGTTAAGAGACTGTTCCGGCACATCCATTCTTCCAAAAGCGCCGCCGGAAATTCACGCCGAGCACAAACCCCAGCAGAAACGCTCAAGCGATTGCATGCGGCCAATGACCCGCGGAGGACCCAAACCCCAAAGCCGCGCATGTCGCTGCAGTACGAGGAGGAACGCCGCAGGGGGAACCCGCGCGCGTCGTTGGGCACGCGGATCCCAATGGCAGGGCACAGATCGATTGACGAGATGCAAGACTCGGAATCGCTCATGGAGTGGGCGTCACCTTGTCCAAACGCGACCTCCCAACATCAGCGGCGTTTAGAACGCTTGTCAATAGAGAGAGAGAGACAAGCGTTGCTTGCTTTCCAGATTCCGGACTCGCCGACGAAGTCTGCCTCGAGACCCTCGACTTCATCGCGCGCCCCGCGCCTTTCGCGCACCTGGGGCGCGTCCTTCAGGCAACCGGAATCGCCCGCAAAGTCCGCCACGAGCCCCTCGACTCCCTCGCGCCCCTCACGCCTTTCGCGTAATGTACGGGAAGAGAGGGGACAGGAATTTTCACACTTCAACTTAGTGCAAGGGGCCAAGAAGTTCTTCTACAAGGACAAGCTTGGAGTTGCCACTTATACACCATTGAAGGAACTGTTTTCTCTCGCCGCGATCTTCCGCCAGCTGGACGCAGATAATTCCGGCACGGTGAACGTGAGGGAGATGCAGGAGTATGCGCAAAAGCACTGTGGAAGTCAGGAGAGCGCCGTCTCGCGGGCCTCGCTAGCCTTTACCATTTTCGGGAAGCAATTGTCACCCAATAAGCTGCCTAGCTTCCTCAAGAATCTCGACAGGGTCCTCGCAAAATCTAAGGCTTTTAACTTGGAGGAGTTCATCCAGCTGGCGCACCCCACAGCAGACCAGAACGTACTGAAGCAAATGCTTGAGCTAATTCACGCGCACGAATCAAAAGACAAGGGGTCCAAACCCGTTGAAATATCCGAGGAGAAACAAGCCGAAATTGACCAGCAAACCGCCTGGGTGGACGAAATGTGGGATTATTGGGATGCCGATGGCAATGGTGAGCTAGATCCCCAGGAGCTGAGCAGCGTCTTGCAAGATATAGGGGCGTCAGAGAAGGAGGCGGTTGAATACTTTTATGAGATCGATGTCGACGACTCAGGGCTCATCTCTAAGGATGAGTTTCTGGACTGGTGGTTGGGGCAGGGACGTTACATGGATAAAAGCTGCTTGCTTACTGAACTCACTGTCAAGTTATAGTGGCTGAGCTGCATAGAAAGCTGCTTTCAAGGCGGCTGTTAAAATAGAGTTTAATTCACGATTCAAAAGAACGCGATAGGAAAGAAGAAAGAAAGAGGAAAGAAGAAAGAAAGAGAAAAGAAGAAAGAATTACTCCTGAGGAGTTTAATGATATTTTGGCTTCAGAACTCAATACCTGCTTTCAGACCAGAGTTGAATATCTCAGATGGTAAAGTGCCTTGTTCATTTAGATGGCTTTCAAAATTTTAACTTTATGTGCATATCAACAGTGTGTTGGATACCAGGGCACTGTGTTTGACGTGATGCATGCAACAATTGATGCACCGCAATGTTATCCCAACATAATTCTGTTGGCCAAGCTCCATCAAAACCAAAAATGGTAATGAGTGCTTTGACTCTATGACTTTAACCCTTAGGTGCTATAGTGATGTTCCCGACCCCAATATGTACCCTGCTAGTGCGAGAGGGTTTTGTATCTTGATATTTTTTACCCAATATATTCGTTTCTCATTGATTGCGTACGATTCATCCGGCGTCAAATACTCCCAGTGGATCGGACTGAGATCGTGTTTTGCGATTAGGTATTAGGATGCTTGATCCAGGTGCGTGTAGGAACAGAAAACGATATTTGTCCGTGTGTCCCCCGACTCCCCCGGTGTATTTAATCATCCATAGTGGTAAGCAGCCGTGCGCCGATGATTGATATCGCCTAGCTCGCATATGTATCCTGGCAACACAACATGCATGGTCCGTATCATGCAACCAACCGTTGGCTTGCGAGGCAAACTGGCAAAAAGAAAAAAAAGACACTCGTATTCGGGGTGTAGAGCTTACAGTCTCTGTGACCCTCGATTTTTCTGTCTTTGATCTGGTGCATTGTCTCCCTTGCTTCTGTCGCTTACGGCGTAGCCTGTCGCCAGGTTGAGTATCCTGCATAGTAGTAACAGGGCCTCCCTTTTGTCGAAGCGCCCAGGTGCTTTGTAATTATCTTTCTCGCGTGTGTACATATATCGTCCCCGTGTTCCGGAATGCCATCACGTGTAGTATAGCCTTGTGTCCATATAGTTCTAGTTGTTTCATCAGACTTGCACACTGAGCATACAAATATTACCGATCCTGACTCAGGGTTGTGATTTACTGTTTGTGTTTAAGCCCATCAATAATATGAAACATCACCAGTCATTGTTCATGTGTACTCCAGCTTGCTCAGTGCCGCACGTTGACTTAGTAGAATATTTGTCATTGGGAGGGTAGAGGGGTATATCCAACCGATACTTCCTGGTGTGTCAGAATGCAGTGTACCGTTCACTTGTGCGTGTGTGTGTGTGTATAAAAAGTCTTATATTAATTAGTGAGAGATAACTTAAAACCTAAACCCACTCGGCCTGTGCCAGGGGCACTACGACATATACTCGGAATGATGTTTTTTATTGAACGTGCAAAGGTACACAATTCGGTTTTTATAATATACTGGATCAGGGCCAGACTGAGGTGCAAACGATAGTTTCGGTTCCGAGTTCTGAAGGCCAAGCACTTCTCAAGTGCTCTACTTATTCACTCGTAACTCGGGCTGCAGGGTCAACCACCCGGCACCCGATGTCACACCACGGCCCAACGTTCAATTCCTGATCCGATTTCATTTCTAATTCCGATTCGTCATTCTCGATTCAGATGTCACATCGACGGGCTGACACGATGACCGTCATACAGTACTATCATACTACTGTATTGTCATACTATCATACCCCGGACATCTGATACTCGATTTCACCGTCTTTCGGATCCCGATGCGAATCCGGCCATTCCCCGAGGGTCTGACTAAGTACCACGATGACCACCCCACAGTACTGTCATACTACTATAGTGTCATACTGTCATACCGTCATACCCCGGACATCTGGTACTCATTCTCATCGTGATTTCAGGCCCAATTTCACTGTCATCGTGTCAATCCCAGATTACTCCCGATGACACACACATACGCACAAACATCTCGGCTCACGCTGTGCCTCCGGGCACAACTCTCCCCCCCTTAGGAGTGGTCTACCTCCTGGGATCACTCCACTAAGGTGCCTATCTAAGTTCCAGTTCTTAGGTTTTCTGGTTCCTTCTTAGCTCCAGTTCTTAGGTTCTCTGGTTCCTCTTCGATCATAGCTTGCCTACCGCTACCAGGGCACCACTGTCATAAAGAAGGGTGCCGCTTGGAGTCTAAAGCGGGTCTTCAGTCTTGCGGAGGCGTAGATGTCGGAAAAGTTGTCGCAGCAGGGGCGCTGGTACAGGGTATACACTTGCGGATTGCCCCGCTCCAGCTTGCTGCGGATGGGGCCCCAGCTGTGCAGTTTTCGGATGGCTGCCGGTTGCCCATCTGCACGCGCATGGTGTTGAAGCAGTGCAGCGTAGCAAGGGCGTAGGCGGTGCTGAGTTCGTCCATATGCAAGTAGGCTTCATGTACTGCATACCGTACATGCAGTAGGTGCACACCAGCGGAGGAGGGAGCTGGCGCATCATGGGGCGGAGCCGCAGCGCGTTGGGGAAGCGACCTCTGGGATTCTCCATGAACCAGTGCTTCGGCTCTAGATAGTCGATGATCTGCAATGTTCGCCGCACGATCTTGTCAGCCTGAGGAAGGTCAGGAGGTCCTCCAGTGGTGCGCGCTTGGCTATACTGCCTACAGGGAGGGCTGGCCCAAACGACATCAAATAATCCTGGCGGGTATTCCTTGTAGTCCCACTTTAAGATGTCTTGCACATGAGTGGGATGCCAGGTGTGCTCGGAGTCGAGGGTCACTACTGAAGCAGTGGGGAAGCAAATTAGGAATTCTCTCTCCACCGAGCCAGTACCGCTGAAAAGTACAAGGATTCTGGGCACACGGGTTGTCTCTGTCTGAATCGCCATCAGCTCCGTCACCAGTGCTAATGACCCATCTTCTGCGAGTTCTTGGTGCTCCCACGGCAGAAGGGTATCATGCTCCATCTGCTCGAGCTGGTCCAGTTCGTCGCAGGGGTTGGTGATGAGATGTGCAAGCGTCACTCCGGCTTGAGCAGAATGACGACCACGCTGCTCACGCCGTCGTGTGGCTTCGTCGCGAACTTGTGCTTCCATGCGCAGTCTCGCTTGCTCGAATTCACGAAGTTGTTGAAGTGGGCCTCCGCGTTCGAGTTTGTCACGGGTCCTCCATTGGTCGTGGGCCTTGGAGTAGCCGGTCCAGCGAACTTTCCACTCTTCTACCTCTTTTCCTCGTACAGATCGCACCCGGCGTGCGAGGATGCGTTCGGCATGCGCCTCCTTCTGACCGTCCACCACCACCTCTTCAGGCACTGCTAGGTGGTCGCGTGCGGCGAAGGCGTCCTGACCGCTGGTGTATGGCTTGAGGCGATGTTGAGCGAACACGTCGTGTATTCGCCACGTGAGGGGGAAGGCGTAAGCGGTAGGCTACTGGGGCTCCTCTGTCGGCCTCCGGCATGGTCATTTGCATATCGCTGAAGAAGCGTTCGGTCACAGGGACTGGCCCATGCCAACGTTTAGTCAACTTCCTGCAGATGGAGCGGTCCATTACCTTCTCGGTAAGATGCTTCGCCTCTATCCAGACCAGATCCCCGACAGCATACTCCCGCTGTCCGTGCCTGCGATCAAACTGCTCGCGCTGTCGTTGCTGAGCTTGTTCCAACCGCTGTCTGGCGTCCCGCAGTTGCGACGAACATTTCGCGGCCACTTCGTGGGCGGTACCCACTCCCCCTGTTCGTCGTCCAGCGGTGGACTGCGCGGCCTCCATGAAGAGGTCCAATTGAGACAGCGGCGAGAATCCAAATACCAGCTCAAATGGTGTGAAGCCAGTGGATTCACTTCTGGAGTCATTGATCGCGAACTCCACGTTGGTGGTAAATAAATCCCAGTCCTCCACATTAGCATCCACGAAGGACCTGAGCATGTCCTCAATGACCCGATTGCTGTGCTCCGCTTGCCCGTCAGACCGAGGGTTGTATGGAGTGGTGCGAGCCACTTTTACGCCCATCAGCCTCATAAGCTCCTGCCAGAAGGCGTCCTGAAACCGCGGGTCGCGGTCAGAAACGATCTTCATAGGTGCACCATGCAAGCGCCACACTGAATCAAAGTAGATCCTGGCCACCACGGCCGCAGAGCTGTCACCGAAGTTCATCGGTATGACATGGACCATCTTTGTCAGCTTGCACGTGAAGGCCACGAAGGCGTCATTGCCTCTCTCTGATACTGGTAAGCCGGTGACGAAGTCCACTGCGACATCCTGCCACGGTCTATTCGGGATGCTGTGAGGATTTAGCAAGCCGTCTGGGTAAATTCCCCGCGGCCTGACCGACTGGCATACTGCGCAGGATGCAACCCAGGTGCCCACGTCGTCCGCAGCTCCACGCCACCAAAAGCGTCGCAGTACCCTTTCTAGGGTTTTGTCTCTTCCAGTGTGCCCCGCAGACAGTGACTCGTGGGCATGACGAATCACCACTTCCCGAAGTGGAGAATCCTCCCCCAGCACCAATTGATATCTCCCCGCCGCAGTTCTCCAAACCACTTCACCCACCAGCCTGAAGTAGTCCTGCAAGCACTGGTGTGGAGCTGCTTTCACTTTGTCCCGCAGTGAGCGAAGCGATCCCTCGCGGTTGTACTCCGCCTTCAGAGTACGCATGAACTTTGAATCCGACTGTTGAGAGATCGTGTCTCTGAAGTCCGTTGCTTCTCCCTTTCTTATCACAGCCGGGGTCACTCGTGGATGCCGTACGCGTGCTGGCTGTGGTCTGGCGGGAGGGGCGTGGACTATCAAGACAGGCCAGCGGAGATCGAAGGCCTTCCCGTCCGGGTTCTCGAAGAACTGATTGGGCTCGCCTTTGTCATCGTGGGTAGGGATGACTTCCACGATCTGCATGTTAGCCTTTCTGAATAGCTTACGCCACGCAGGGAGTTTGGACTGGTGATCTGGAAGGACGAAGACTGCAGAGGTGTTCTCCGGATCTGCCTTCCATTCTGCGATGTACTTGTTCAGAATCGCCTCCACAGTGATATGGCTGGAATTGTATGGGGGGTTGCACCAGACCCGAAGACCTCTCCATTTCTCGGAGAGGCAGTCAGTCCAGAACCGATCCGCCTGTCTGTTGCGACCACCGAAGTCACAGCAGGCGTCCACGTCGAAGGGCCCGAACTTGTTGATGTACTTCGAGGCGTACTCTGCGCGAACGCGCCAGTTCTGCGGGTCCTCCGGGAGGCGATCTCGTCGCTTTCGTGGGGGAAGAGTCGCTGATGGAGCTGACTGCTGGGGTACCTTCCCTGGGGGTGGTGAAATCACTGGTGTCTTGTCAGCAGGCACTATCGATGCATCAGCCTGGGGTGTAGGCGTTTGCACCTTCCGCAGTGCTGACTGTGAGGGTGCTGAGGTCGCAGAAGCCTTTCCAGTCTCTCACCGCGGCTTGTGTCCGCGACATGCTTCTCGTCATCCTCATGTGAGGTGAGGCTTGGTCAGGGGGGTCACACGTGGTGTCCGTCGGCATCACACCTTTGGCTTCGGGCCGGTCAGGCATGTCGAAGTCGAGGTCATCCCCTTTCGCTCTTTCATAGAGCTTCGGGTTAACGAGGGCGATGTTCTCCCCCAAGCCCATGGCCCGCTCCGCCATAGAGAGGGTCTATACCGCCGAGAGCCAGCAGTCAATCGTCTGGGCCCAGTGGGGATGGGCTGCGGGTGGCGCGCTGGAGAAGCACTCAGACTCCAGGGTTGCCAGTGGGTCCTTCGGCAGGTCTATGGGGGGGTCGATCACCCCTGCTTCTTTCAAACCGTCGCGGACGTCCTTGTCTTTGAAGTCAGGTCGTCTAGACACTCAGGGCGTCAGGTACCAACAGTAGCGCCCCTTTGATGTACTCCATTCGCGGAACTCCCACCTCTACGAGATCCATATACCAGCGCGCCTGCCTGCGGCTGAGCTCCCTACCAGGTTCCATCAGCCATTCAAGGGGGCGGTGATCGCCTTGAATGCGGAAGTTGGTGAAAATGAGGTAGTGTCGCCAGGTGTCCGTGGTACAATGGTGCAGGGCACCTAGCTCTCGTTCACCGGTGTGGTAGTTCTGCTCGGCGGCTGAGAACTGACGGCTCTCGTACGCTATCACGCGTAGGTCGAGGCCATCCCCATTGTCCTGCATCAGTACTCCCCCAAGGGCGATGCCACTGGCGTCCGTCTGCACTACGAAATATGCTGTACCATCTGCGGCACCCTTGATGTTGGGCAGGGCGAGTACTGGTGCTGAAGTGAGGGCCCTCTTCAGTTCCTCGCTCGAAGGCCCACTGCTGCATGGGGCCCCACTCCCAGGGCACGTATGACTTGGTCAGACGGGTGAGAGGTTGGGCGATCTCGGAGAAGCAGTGTATGAACCTGTGGTAGTACCTTGCCAGGCCCAAGAACTGCCTGACGTGGGTAACTGTCTCCAGCTCAGGCCAGTCCCTTACTGCAGCCACCTTATCATGTTGAGGTCTGCAGCCATCCGCAGAGATGCAGTGGCCAAGGAAGCGCAAGGACTTCTTCAGCAGCTGGCACTTGGACCTCTTCAGAAAGACGCCCTTCTCCCTGCATGTCGGGAGCAGCTGTTTGACGTGCTCGTAGTGTTCTGCGGCGGTGTTGCTGAAAACGACCACGTCGTCAATGAATATGCGAACGAAGGGAAGATGACCCAGAGCTCGCTGCATTCGTCGTTGGTATTGAGATGGGGAGTTCTGCAGCCCTTGTGGCATGACCAACCACTCATATGATCTCATCTGGGTGGTGAAAGCAGTCTTTTCCACGTCTCCTGGGGGCATCGGGACTTGCCAGAAGCCATCTACCCAGGGAACATATCAACCTCCTATGGCCGGTCTGTGGCCGTACGATGAAGGCTGTGGCCGAGGTTTGGCCGAGGGTGCTTTTGCTTGTTGGCCGAGACGAATTATGTAAAATTTTGAAATTTTCCCTGAAATTGTGCGATTTTTATGATATTGTCATACTTAAAATTAAAATTTTGCGCCTGCGGCGGGCAATTTTAGATTTTGGCCGAGATGGCCGAAACTTGGCCGATGGAAATTTTGAGTGTTGGCCGTACGACATAAAAGTTTGATATGTTCCCTGCATCTACCGCGTCGAATGAGGAGAAGAATTTGGCACCCTGCATCTCGTCGAACATCATCTGGATGTCTGGGAGAGGGTACTTGTCCTTCACTCTCTGGCGATTGAGGAGTCGGTAGTCAATCACCAGTCGCAACTCCTTGCTTGGGATTCCCTGGCTTGGGGACCATCAGGCAGGGAGCTGCGTATGGACTGGACGAGGGTCGTATGTAACCCTTGGACATCAAGGTCTCAACGCGCTCTCGGAGTTGGCGGAGTTCCTCCGCGGACTTCTTGTAGATGCGCTGACAGGGTGGCCCCTTTTTGCTCAGCTCAGGGTCCAGGTGAATGTTGGCCTCGTCTTGAGGGTCATGTCTCAGATCATCGATGTCCGGCAGGGCAGTCGTCATCTCCTTCTCATACTCCGGGCCCCAGAAGTCTTGGAACTTGAGAGCCCACTCGGGGTCCACGTCCGCGTCTTCAGTGTCCGCAGCAGGCTTGACATCTTCAGTGTCGACAGCCGTCGCTGCGAAGGCGGAGGTCTCATCGCTCTGGGGTTTCTCGGACATCATGAGCCAGGCGGGTTGTATCCCAGGGTCATCATTGCCGCGCCTCTTTTGCGTCTCCGCGTACACGACCAGGTACTTCTTCAGCTGAGCGGGGGTCAGGAACACCTCGTCCACCAATCCCGCACAAGCAGTGCCCTTTGGAGACTTGTCTCCAGGTGCCTTCCCAGGAAAGCAGCCTGTGATAGTGACACGATCCCCAATCTTGCCGCCGCGGGACTTCCTGAGAAATGACACAGAACCGTTTCCCTCATAGCCCAGGGTTACGGGGGAGTGGCTGCGCAGCCATCTTCCGCCGAGGATAACGTCCAGTTGTATGCCCAGGGGGAGAATCCGAAGGGCCGGGGCGTTCTCCGTGTACAGTAGGTGCCCGTGGTAGTATGCGTGTTGAACTTGGCGTACGCGGTAGCGCCTGTGATCTTCACAGATCCGTCC
Source organism: Cymbomonas tetramitiformis (assembly GCA_001247695.2). Taxonomy (NCBI): domain Eukaryota; kingdom Viridiplantae; phylum Chlorophyta; class Pyramimonadophyceae; order Pyramimonadales; family Pyramimonadaceae; genus Cymbomonas; species Cymbomonas tetramitiformis. The sequence goes on from LGRX02028469.1 coordinate 35,793, forward strand.
GCTAGGGTGACTCGCATCTCGGAGCCAGCCCGCGTCGTGAGACCACACCGCTTAGCACTCTGCTCCGAGATGAAGTTGTCGGAGGCTCACGAGTCAATCAACACCTTGACCATGTGCCCTCTGAGGGTCGCGTAGAACACCAGTAGCAGCGGTCCCTCTTCATCATGCGCCGCTGCAAGAGTCCCCTCAATGTCGGTCTTCCACTGGACTCCCCCATCCGTGCGTATGCTCTTGCACTTGAGGTTGGGGAGGAGATTGTCCGAGGCGTCGCGACACTCCTTCGCCGTTTGCCTACACGCGGCGTAGAACTCTTCATCCAGCAAGTCGATGTCTTCAGTCGGGTGGCTGATGAGATCGTCTGCGCTCGCTGTCATCAGGGCACCCGTTGAAGTACATTCGCTCGGGGTGGGGCTGACATTAGTGGTATCGCTGGTAGTGGGGCTCACATGAGTGGTGCCGCTGGTGGTAGGGCTCACGTGGGTGGTACTCACTGTGGGGCTCACATGGGTAGTGCCACTCGCTGTGGGGCTCACGTGGGTAGTGCCGCTCGCTGTGGGGCTCACATGGGTAGTGGCACTGGTGGTGAGACTGGTATGGGAGGTTCCACTGTGGTCAAGGGGGTCCTCGTCACTCTGCTGGGGGCTGCTGGTGGAGGGATCGAGGACGAGTTGGTGGGAGCTCGGGTGGTTCTCTTCAGACCTCGCCTCATGAGCTCCAGCTGCCGCCATCCATCTGCTGGGTGTAGCGAAGCGAATCGGCCGAGGAGTCTTCTTCCATTGCCCCGGGGTCGTCAACGATAGGGTGACTGTCCAGACGGGGCGGCTCGCCCTCTGCTTCATGCGCCTTGACAGTGGTCATCTGTTGGGTGAAGCAGAGCGAGCTGGAGGTGGAGGTCTCCTCCGCCACTTCGAGTGAAGGTTGAGCGCGGTCAGGTGGACCTTCAAGGCTTCCTCCAGGGGTGGTCGGCGCGTCAGCGGCGTGCTGCGGAGGGGTTCCCTCCGGAGTGGACCCGTCCAGCTGCGGGGGCGAGGAGGGGAATGTGCCTAGACAGCTGGGCCCCAGCTTCCTCATCTTGTACTGATGTACCGCGTGCAGACTGCACCAGGCACCAGGCAGGCCCACATCCCCTGTCGTCCCAGGTATCGTGCCCACCTCAGTGTCCAGAGTACAGAGAGATGCCGAAGACCTCGCTGCTGCTCTTCGCATACCCTCTTTTTCCCACGGTCTGGTACCGGGGGAAGAGTCAGGGCTCGAGGTTGCGATAGCCTCCAGCTGTTCGGCGGGCGATAACTCCCTCCAGGCTGCGTAGAGGTCGGAGGAGCTGATGCCCAAGGGCTCGAGGGCTTGTTGGCGGCCGTCGTGCGAGAGAAGGTGCCACAATGCCATGCGCCGATGACCCTCTCTGCGATCTTGAGGTTCGCGAGCGATACGTATTTTCTCCGCCAGCTGGTTGGCGCGGTTTGCATGCTCCTCTGGTGCTCGGCTCCCAGAACGTATGCGACAGTGGGTGCGCTCCCACATCTTGTCCACCAGGGCTTTGGCAGCTTCTGGAGATTTACGCAGAGCTCTGCGGACCTTTTGCATGGCAACCTCAAGGGGTAGGGAGTACAGCTCCCTCTTCCAATGCCACGCAGTCAGCCTCTTCCGCGGATCTGCGAGGTTGGACTGGTAGTCCTGCAATGGCAGTACAGCGCGCGGCTGGGGGCGGGGTTCACGAAGGCTCTCGAGGTTGCCATCCATGACGTGGGGCCTGTGGCAGGGGACTCGCCGGCCCCTCCGACCCTCGATCCTTGCCCGTGTGTATGCAGGGCCGCCATCGAGTGGTAGGGGCGCGTCGTCGAAGGGACCACTCTCTGCAAGGGGGTGGCTGATCAGGTCATCTCCCGGTAGTGGTGGGGCACCAGCTGAGCGGTAGGTGTGTCGCAGGCGTGTCCCAGAGGCGAAGGCCACACTCTTGGGATGGGGTCGATGGCCCCAGGGATCTCTGCGACCTCGTGCGCGTCGGGGTTCTTCTGGTTCTGACCGCTTCTCCTGGGCGGAGAGGGTCTGATCGCCAGGGGGTGACCTCACTTCCCCGTAGGGCAGGGTGGGGGACTGGTCGCCGGCCAGTCACTCGTCGTCTTCAGCTGGGGGAAGGCCGTCACCTTCCACGAGTTCGATGCCAGCGAGCGCTGCCAGGGTCTGGTAACCCTGCTCGTCCTCACAGCTTGCGAGCGCCAAGACCTCCTCAGAGAACTCCTCCGTCCACCCGGGAGAGGTCCTCCTGCTGTTCGATGGCCCAGACGACAGCGGCCACGAATCCAGGGGAGTTTGCCAGCCGGGCGGGGGCGTTGGCTCTCCTTCAGCTTGACTTCGTCCGTGCAGTTGCGGACGATGTGCTCCGTGGACCCGCAGGCGAAACACCGGCGAACCCTCGGCGTTTCAGTGCGGGAAGAAGAGAAGAACTTTCATCACCGCAGCCTCAGCTGCAATCCAGGGCAGTCATGGCGTGGAGGATTTCAGTGTGATGAAGGGCCGAGTACATGCAGGGAATATGGAGGCCCAGGCCTATGAGTTGCTGAAGGAGAGGATGGTCAGTGGTCTCACGGAGGAGCAGATTACGGCCATGGCGCAGGTGCAGCCAGTGTGCAAGCTGCTCAACGACAAGTTGGCGCAGGGCATGGCTCTTGTGGCTGCTGGTGGCTTGTTGATGCTATACAAGGCCCTTCTCCTAGACACTGGGGCAAACTGCAACATCATCCCGATCCGCACTGTCAAGCAGCTTGGACTAAGCATCTTTGACGCTGAGACAGGGGCCAGGGTTGCCAGATGCGATGCCAGTCCTGCCGAGTTCACCAAGTATTGTTATGTGGACGTGATCCTCGCTGCAGGTACCCCTTACATGACGCTCCATCGCCTTCACGCCTTCGTCACCTTCACCAACGACACCACTTGGGACTTCCTAGTGGGCACTGGGCCGCTGAAGAACGCGTTGAAGCTTACTATTGACCTGTACCGCGGTATTGCCACTTCTGAGGCCGCGGTGTCATTGGGTATGAGGGAGAAGGCCACGTTGCCCCTGATCGAGCTGACGCCACCCGCAGATGTGAGGTGCAAGAGGAACGAGGACCCCAGGGTGTGTCTTGCAACGGAGATCTTCGACGACTCTACCTCACACCAGCAAGAGATTGCCAACGCTGCAGCATTGGGAGAGGACCCCCTGGCCCTTTCAGGGGAGTGATGTGCGTTCTCGCGAGGCCATACTGAACTAGCTCAGCTTCTGGAGTCATTATTCCTGGAGGAGCTCAGAGTGAAGAGATTCAACAAAGAAGAACGAAGGATGCTCGACGCGCGTTGCAGGTCCATGGTGGAGGCAGGAGCATTACGACCTCCTAGCTCATCACTGATACGAGCTGAACTCACTGGACGAGTCAGCTTGCATGCCGAGAATCTCAGGTTCACAGCCCCTGCGCCTGGCACATCTGTAACAGACCAGCTGGTGAATTTGCTGCAAGGGCGGCGGGAAGCAAACGTGGCAACCAGAGGTGAGTGGAGCGACTCCAAAGAGCTGGTGAACACTACGGCAGGTGAACCGATATACCAGAGAGGGAGAACGTTGGCTCGGACTGATCCTGGTCATCCAGACCTGACACGGGAGCAGGAGGCAGCAAGCGACGCGGAGTACCTCTCAGCCAGCGTACAGCCTTGGCTGGGCATGGCAGTGAACCCATGGTCTGACGAGGCCGAAGGTGGGAGCTGGACTCAGCAACGACTATTCGTGGATCGCACAGGCTATGCGCGCTTGTGCAAACTCTACAGTGGGCCCAGGGAGTTGACGTTGGAGCCAGGCTACGTGCGGGTGACATTCTCGCGCTGTGGGGAGGAGAAGAATATCTTGGAGACGGAGCCCCAGTGGCCTGATTTCACATTGGTGGACCAGAAGGTTGCCAAGGAGATCAAGGTGGCCGCAGACACCTGGGTCACTCGCGCCAGGTGGAAGAAGGACAGTGACCCAGTGGTACCTCCCGACTGTCAGGTGAACCGAGAAGCAGGGCGCCACACCATGGCTGCGGTGCAAGAGTCGCTTAGTGCCCAGCAGGTGTACCCAACAGGAGCCGTCACTGGCACTCTGATGTGGGACAAGAGGGGGCGCCAGTTCTGTGTCCTCAGTGAGAAGACCAGGGCTCTCTGGGAGCTGATGGAAAGCCTGGTACGCCACGCTGAGGGCAGCAACGAGCGTATTGCCCCAATGGGCAGTGTGAGCGGGGAGTTTCGGCTGCCTTTCTACTACGAGAGGGACCAACGCTGGTGTTACCAGCCCTTAAAGTACATTCAGAAGGTGGACGTCATGAACCTGAGAGCGCGTCTGAAGCTGAGGTACGACGAGGTGCTGGCTGCCAGGCAGACTGCCCCGTTGCTGGCGCTGTCGGACCTGACATGCAAAGTGGAGAAGTTCTACCCGGTCACGGATGGTGAGGGGGGGCACGGCGAGGTGTTCGACACCAACGCCGCTGCCCAAGAATTCCTGCACTTGGGGGAGGGCCGGATTATGCTCTCCGCTTGCAAGTTTGAGAGCGACGCGCGCGACGAGCTGGACAGTTATGGAGCCAGGCGAGCACCACCAGCTCGGCCGCCAGCTCGTCCACATAAGACCGTGACGAGGGATGGCGAAGGGCCGTCTGGCCACGCTCTGCGACCAGAGACAGCGCCAGCTCCACTGCGGCTGTTGCATCAGACGTGGCCCGAGGGACAGTTCGACCCCGGGAGAAAGGAGTACCAGCCACCGGTATTCCAGGGCACCTATCAGGCTGAATCTGACACCAGCAGCGTGGACACCGCGCGGGAGTCTACTTGGCTGGACCCAGCCCAGATTGCGGAGCTGTCACAGAAGGATGGGCAGACGGTCTTCCTCGTCAGATACCAGTATCGGCGAGGCAAGGTGATCCTCATGCTGGGGAAGCCCAACGCGGAGCGGGGGAAGGGACTGCACACGTGCGAGCTCGGCAACAAGCAGATGCACCGCTATTCCTACTCTGAGGCGCTGGGGCAGCGAGGTGAGTACATGCCCCTGGGTAGACAGTCAGCTGGCTGCAGTGGCGGTCTCGTGGGCACTATACGGCAACACATGGAGGACATGATTTGCGGTGATGAGCTGACTGACCTGGCCAGACGCCACCTGATCGAGGGCCCGCAGCAGGGCACGTTGCATGTCCTCAGGACCAGAGCCACGCCTCGCGCTAAAGCAGTTTACTATCTCTGTGAGGCCCATGGGTTTTATCACAAACACGCTTCCTATGGCGTCGTGTTTAAACCAGAGTACCTGGCCTCCGTGACGCGCAAGTTCGATATGTGCTCTTGGGTGACATGGGACAAGGCCTCGGTGGTGCACAAGGCCCCTCTGTCTGCACTCGCGATTCATGTGGAGCCTACATTACGTACAGAAGAGTTGCGCGCACAGCTGGCCCGGACGTTCGTGAACGACTTGGTAGCAGCTGCGGAGGCAGACCCTCCTGCACCCACGGGTGCACGGCCGGCGCCAGTCCTGTCGACGACTGACTGCACCAGCTCCCTCTCCGGGGGGATGGAGGATGGTGAAGAAGTGAGCAGCGCATTACTGCTCTCTCGCAGCCCCACACACAGTGGAGGAGCGCCACCTAGCCCACCCTGCACTCGGTCGCCGTCGTCAATGTCAGCGCGTGCCTCGTCAGAGGAGCCCTCTGTTTCGGCAGGGTACACTGCGGCGCATGGCGCGAGAGAGGACGAGATGCTCACACAGGAGATGATCGACAGCGACGCTCGTGCGAGAAGAGAGGCCATCGCTAGAGAGGCCAAGGAGGCCATCGAGAACTTGAGGCGCCAACACGACGCCTCCATCAGATAGGCCAGATGCGTGCGGCATGCAGTCAACGATGTCATTCATGAGGTGCGCTATGGCGCTCGATCGAGAGCAGCAACTCGTGGACGAGGCAATCGCCAGTGACACGTTCAGGGGAGGGCTGTCTGCCGACACGCCTGGCGAGAAGGACAAGGGAGGACGCGGTAGTCAGGCGCCGCGCAGCGGGCTACACTCCAGGGGCATCTTGGAGGCCAGCCTGCACCAACGACCCGAGCGAGCACCGCCCAGTGATCAGCTTGGCTCTACCTACTGCTTCAGAGGACAACTTCAGTGATATATAACATCCAAGTCTTCCAGTCCAGCAGACAGGACCAGGAGGCCGCATCTCATAGATCACCGCAGGTTCAGGCTCCCACAGAGCACCACAGGCCGCTGCGTGAAGATGTTCAGGCCACAGACTGTACCAGAGACCAGCGTGGAGATCATCGATCGTGGTAGACCTCGCCCTGGCGCCAGCTCCCGGCCGGAGCGCCGAAACCCTCCACGGACCGGACAGCGCAGGCGGCGACCGCCGAGCCCGCGGGAGAGAACCGAGTATGCCAGGGTCACAGCCGGGGGAGGCACGGGTCGGAGGACAGTGTGGGCATTCAACGAACGAGAGGCAGTGGAGAGACACGAGGATATGTGGAGAGACAGAAGAAGAAGTGTGGTGGTGCCGCCTTTTCGGAAGGGCACCGGGTCAGCTGCGGCCCGGCGCGCCCAACACTGAGCAGTGACCCCGGCCGCGGGCCGGGTTCGCCGCCTGCCACGACCTGGCAGGTGACGCGAGTGCAAGTGCTCTTCCTCATCGTCGGGACACTTGCGAGATTACTGTGGCCTCAACTGCCACCCCGAGTGACGCTGGCAGCGTGGGCAGCGTTGGAGACCATGAGACACACATACATGCTCATTGCTGGCAGCGTTGGACATCACAGCATGTGGCACAGAGCGCTGGCACGAACAGTGTGGACAGCCCGAGCCGCCTCACACTGGCGCTGGGCCCGTGTCATGCCAGTTGTGAACATCTTCGCAGCACTCTCAGACCACCTGCTGCTGCTGAGCTTGCCTGCCTGGCGCCTTGCTGGGTTGCACTACCTTCAGGCTGGGCAGGGGCACGTGCCGCTAGTCAGGCTCGCGCTTGGCATTCTTGCCGCGCTTGTGTGGAGAAACAGCTGCGTTCTTATATTTGCCTGGGTGGTAGGTGTCCACTACCCGGTCTTGCTTGGGTACATCACAATGTACCCAAGCCACTCTTTGTTCCACACGCCATGGCGAGCTCGAAACATTTCAAGTGACCATATGTTTGATATAGGTTGTCAATAACACACCAATCTTGGGTATGAACCATATGATTGGCGGTATTCATGTCATAAACATGGGTTTTTGGGGGCGGTTGCCTAGGTGATTTTCCAGAAAAGGCGAAATTCTCAAGTTCCAAATTCTTGGTTGGGTACATCGCTTGGGTACATCGATTTGTATGCATGGTTATGCACATGAAAATTGCATATTTGGTCGATGTTTCATTAGGGCATTAACATAGACCCTTCAAAGCACTTATTTTATTATGGGGCGGTCCCATACCTCACAAGTTATCATACTTCATCATCAAGACTTCTCATCATATTAAAACAGTGTCAGATTTTAGATTTCGCCTAAAAAATGCGCGCGGACATGTGTGATGACTCCCACCCATCGATCTGTTGAACGAAGGCATATCTATCTGTGCAATGCATGTTATCGCAAATACGATTGCCAAAGAATGAGCTGAAAAATATTTTTGGTCATAATACTGTAATCGATATCACAGGTCACCTTCAACCGCTCGCGTCGACTCGTCCCCATGCCCGATAAGGTACCTCGTGCCGTGCGGCAAGTAAGCAGTTAAGCTTGGGGATCTAGGGTACGCCGAACATGACGAGAATAAATTAATTAAGATATTGTGGTGGAACAAACCTTAAAAAAGTATTCCACTTTGCGAAGAATCCCCAGATATGCGACACTGTGAAAAAGGCGAGTCGCAACAAACCGTGGTAAAAAATAATTAAAAAATGTTTTTGGGAGCCAAGTTGCGATTTGCATGCTTTTGAATGCACCTGGCATTATATATATCCTACCAGGATGCTTGTGACGGCATATTCCCGTGTTCATGATGGTGATGGCTAGCTATATTGATGATTCGTGACGACAAACCGTTAAATTTATGCCCCCATACCGTCGATTTAGCTTGGGTACATCCCCATGTACCCAGACCCTCTTGGGTACATCCCAATGTACCACCGGGTAGTGGACATAGGCGTCCACATCTGTGACTATTGCGCACTCCGCGCTCGCGCTACATACGCGGGAAGGGTCACTTCTGGTGGCACTTCATGTCCACTACCCGGAGGTACAATGGGATGTACCTAAGAGGCCTTAGGTACATCCCCTTGTACCTAAGCTAAATCAACCGTATATGTGCTAGGAGGCAAGCACAAGAGCAAGAAAAACGGCTAAGTATAAAACGCAGAAGTACTCAGTACGGAGTACAGTAGGACCGATCAGAATGATGTTGATGTGAGGTGCCTAGACTGTTGTACGGAGTACTCAGTACAGTTGAGTTATGGAAAGAGTTCCTGAATGTATAAGAACTCTAAGAGTAACCCGTTTCGGGGATGAACTGAACTGAAAAGTAAAACATAAAAGTAAAGAGCCGTAACTGCTGTATATTGTGTATTGAAAGCATGCACTGATAGCAAAAGCATAACTATATAGATTTACGAAACCGAAGTCTTGTAGTTGACCAATCGTAAGCATACCTCGTGCGGTCGTTTAATAAGTGTAGAATAGTATAAGTCCGAAACCGTAAAGAAGAGAAGAAGCCTAGGTGTAGACTCCTATAAAAATGGTAATTAGTTCGTGTTTTCACGTTGCTTCCTTGTCTTTCTTGCGCAAATTCTGATCAACCCGCCCCGCCTTGTGCGATTAGTTAGAAAGTACTTGCACTACGAAATCGAGAATGCCTGTGCTCTCGCTCTTGTTGCGCGGTGGTGTGTGGGATTGATGGTTCCAGGTTGCTTGGAGCCGCGTCGGTGTGGAGAGATCTAGCTCGGCGACAATCTTTTAAGGTGCGAGCGTTGCCTTAGTCCTAGCACGCATACACGCATAGCACGCATATCCGTGCTTTTGGACTCGCAGGTGCGGGATTTTGGAATCTTCTCCGTTTTTCGGCAAATCCGACCCTTCGCGGCGGAAGCGCTGCGCAAATTTTTCAATTTTGCGTAAGCCTTTGCTGAAATTCGGGGTTGGTTCGGGATTTCCCCCACCTTTAATTTGGCCTTCTAGTCCCCCCTATTCGGGAATCTCCGCGCTTCGGCCGGTGTGCTTACTTGTGCTCGCGCGCAAGTGGCGTATTCCTGGGGTCGGGTGCTGGTTGCCACACCAACCGCTTTTCGGTTGAATTGGATCTCACGCATAGCACGCATACTATGCCCATGTATTCAGATGAAGAGGAATGCCTCGGTCGGTCGGGCCGGCGTGGGGGGGGTCGGGCCGGCGCCGCCCCCGGCTCAGCCGTGGGGTCCGGTCGGTCGGGGTCTCGCGCTGCAGGCCTGTCGGTTGGCCCAGGCTCTGGGGAGTTCTGGGGCGCAGCTGGCGGGTCAGACAGCCGGGATTGGCGCTCCCGTGAGAGGGGGGGGGAGTGCGGCGCGCGCTTGCGCGCCAATACGGCGGTGAAGCCCTCGAGGTTACACCGGCGCGCACGCCCCTGAGAGCCCCTCCAGGGTTGTCTGGTGGGCCCCGTAGGGCCTCGCCACCAAAAGCCCCTTCACCAGCGAGGGTCAGTGGAGCTGCGCCAGTGTCCGAGCTCGCATTGAGCTCGGCGCTACGGCAGCCGGCGCGCCGGAAGCGTGCGTCGCCCGAGGCTCCGGCACCGCCGGCGGCAAGCGCCGGCTCCGGGTCGGACTCGGACCGCTCTGCTAAGGGGTTGAACCCCTCGGCAGCTCCCTTCTCCCCACTCCCTGCGTCCAGCAAGAGTGCGAGCAGTAGGGTCGTCCGTCAGGAACCGACGTCGGGACCGGCAGCGTCCTCCCTCTCTTCCCTCGTGGGGAGCGAGCAAGGGAATCTCATCAGTGCCCCAGGGCGCTTTGAGGTTTACCGAGCCAGTGACTGGAGTCCCCCGGCAGGGGAGTCTGATGATGTCCGGCGCCCAGAGCAGCTAGACGTCGTCCAGTCACGGGGGCGCGAGTCTCGCATCCAGCCCAATCCGGCTTGGCGAGGAGAGCGACGTCAATCCATGCTCGCATTGGCCCTCCGTCAATGGAGCACCTGGGCGCTGGATTCAGCGCAACGACGTGCGAGAGTCTCCCCGCCATCTCGTCAGCGCGCAACAGCGCGGCTTGCGTGGGTCGCATGGAGGGCCAGGACGGACCAGTCAGCGCATCAACGCGAGCTCCGGCGCCTGGCATTCCAAGCGTGGAATGACGTCACCCAACAGGTCGCCCAACTTCAGGGCCTGTTTGACAAAGGCAGTCGGCGCCGGGTCGAGTCCACTTTCGCAGCATGGCGCCAGCATGTCGTCCAGACACAGGGTCTGTGGCGCAGAGGCAGACGTCAAGCTGGAGCAGTCTTCATGGCATGGCACCAGCAGACGATGCTCGCCAAGGAGAGGAGCACCTGGTGGGTTGGAGCCCGGAGACACCGGATGACCGAGATGGGCAGGAGGTGTCTTCGCGAGTGGCGCCGGCTCCCCAGGACGACCCCAGTCAGCTCGGACTCGTCCCAGGGAACGAGTGCCCGCCGTCCGGTAAGGCAGGCGGGAACCTCATCCGGTGTCAGCTCTTGCTCGGATTCCGACCAGGAGTCTATGTGGCAGGACATCCGTCGAGGCCTAAAGCGCCTGGGGAAAGACCACCCGCTGTCGGGGCTAATGTGGTTCCAGCTCAAGGACTATGGGCTCTCCGAGGACGGCGCTTATCGCCTGGAGATCCACCAGCAGTCAGTCTCCGAGTCCAGGGTGTTGATGCAGCAAAAGCGCGAGGACCCTCACAACTCCCTTGAGAGGTGTAGATTCTCTGTCTTTGCCATCAACGCCGGCAGACCAGGGGAGCTGGTACGCCAAGGGGCGGACCT
>LGRX02028470.1:0-58592 GCA_001247695.2 Cymbomonas tetramitiformis
TTGCTCGCAAAATACGATGGTATAAACGGCTTGCTCAAATATTCTATGGGCCATTCATGAATGGTCCAGAAGTGGGAAACCCTTGAAAAAAATATGCACAAAAGAAAGCGCAACAGAAAAAACATGGGTCCCATGCCCCGGAATCGCCACTCGCGCAGGTTCAGATCGCCGACCGTTCGCGGACAGGTTCAGACCGTTCAGATCGCGGCGTTCGAAAATCGAGAGTCTTCAGCTTATCCCAGAAGATGCCAGGCGATTACACATTACTCGAGTGATGACACAAAAGACAACGTCGCGCGATCGGGTGAGAGACACGGCATCGATAGCTCGATATCTGATAGCACGTTGACATGCGACATTGCGATAGCCGATGGCAGAGGTGACCGCGTGTCACTGTAGACGTCATGTCATGTCACCATACTTGTACAGTGCACAGTTCGAGTTGTCAGTCACGGTACTTGTAAACGTTGGAGTTCGAAATTCCTCCTCTTCTCGTTGACCATCTGTACAGTGCAGTGCAGTGTACAAAATTCTGCTTGCGCTTTTGCTTTTGTTTCCATGCGTTGCTTCTGAATTCATTCTTGCTTTTTCATATTTTCTCCTGCGTGCAAGTACTAGTGCCGTAGTGTTTTTTACGCGCAGATGTGGTTAGATCTGCGCGTATTGAACGTTTACATGGGGTGAACGGGAGATTTTTCCCGCTAGTCCTTTGGACTAGATTTGGTTGGTTCTATTCCAACTCACCCCCTCTAAACTTTCACTCTCCTTAACTTTCTTCTTATTTTTTTCCCCTTTTTTCCCTCGTTACTAACCTCTTTTTCGTTGGCGCTATTTTTCAGATTGACTCGTGAGTTGGACCGGCGAAAACGCGATTCAACCCACGAACGACTCCATCGCCTTCGACTTCTATTCTCCTTTGACCCCTTGTCTTTGAATTGTTTTCGTTTGCGTGCTTGTTGTTTTTTTCCAGATTTACTAACGATTGGTTCCTTGTCCTTTGATATAGGATGGCTGAAAATTTATGAGGAGCAAGGCACGTGCTCATCAACGACGCCAACACTCGCGTTGTAGATTGTAGATAGGCTTATTGTTTGTATTTTACGAAATAGTTTTCAAGTAGGATTTGAAATAGTAATGTAGTGAATATTTAGGGAGTAGATTAGAAAATATAGTACTTACGCGATAATGGTTTGTATTAACTGTATTGCATAATGTATTCATTTGTGCGTTAGAACCCATGCTTGTTTGCATTCGTGTGTCCTATCGTATTGAGCATGTAGTTACGTAGCGAGTAAAAAATAGTTTCGAATAGCAATTGCTATTGCCTTGTCGCATTTTCACATATCACATGCATACTTTTCAAAGCACGAAAGCATCAACTAGGAAGTATAGTGCATCCCGACTTGCGGTATGCATACTAAGTTTCAATATGTTGTTTCAATATGTTGTGCATGCAACATATTGAAACTTAGTATGCAACGCATACATAGCATATCCAATATGTGTGTGTTAAAGCATATCATTAATATGTGTTTGTTATTCGTTGAAAGACCGAATATCTAGGTAGATATGGCCATGTTTGATCAGTACTTGAGAATAAACACATGATAGGTAAGGCCATACTTACCCTTGTTTATGTATAAACATGGCCATGTTTGATCATTACTTGAGAATAAACACATGATAGGTAAGGCCCTACTTACCCTTGTTTATGTATAGACATGGCCATACTTACCTTGTACTTGGATATAGATACATGATAGGTAGGGCCCTACTTACCCTTGTTTATGTATAAACATGGCCATACTTACCTTGTACTTGAGTACAGATACATGATAGGTAGGGCCCTACTTACCTTGTTTATGTATAAACATGGCCATACTTACCTTGTATCTACCCAATGTCTAAGTGATTCATGCATTCACGTGCGTACGTATGGTGCGTTAGACATTGGGTAGGTACAAGGTAAGTAAGGGGTAAGTAAGGCCAAAAACCACGACCAAACATGGCCCTACTTGGGTGGTGTTGCGCCGCGTAAAAACTGACTAAACATGGCCATGTCTGGTCGTGGTTTTTGGCCATCCAGACACAAGGTAGATACAAGGCAAACATGGCCCTACCTACGATTCCTAAATTCGTAGGGATAACCACCTTCAAACCGCTCTGGCCTATGACCAGCTGGAAGATCCTCCTGGAATATTTCTGAAAAGTCTCTTCCCTCATCTGATCACGTGCTGCTGTGACCTCTGGGTCTTCCATAGTGGTGTCTGAGTCTGCTGCTGCGAAGACCAGTTCACCATCGACCTCTGAGAGAAAGAAGAGATAAGCTACGGCTTCTTCAGCCGAACCACTGGATCGAATACGACGTAGGTGCTTTCTCATGGTGGTGGCACTGACCAATTCCATTTCAGGAAGGTCATCTGAGCCTGGAGTCTGTTCAACTCTGGATAGCACTGTGCGAATACTGGAGCCTGATGAGTGCTTCCTAGTGATCGTCAGATTTTTGGACTGGAAGTCAATGTGTGGATTTCTCCTCTCCAACCAATCTTGACCCAGGATGACAGTGAAGGGTTTCATGTCAATGATGTAGAAATCCTCTGTGTCCTTATACTTACCCAGCGTGAATGTAGCATTGGGAAGATAGGATGTACAGGGTAGTTGGCTTCCTCCAGCCAATCCCACTGAGAATGATGAGGAATCTGTGGGTGTAATACCAAGCTGAGCAGCGAACTGGCTGTCGATGAAAGACGATGTAGCTCCTGGATCTACCAATATGTGAGTACTCTGTCCATATACTTTCCCTTTGTACAGCAACAGCTTCTTCTGTGATTTCAGCTGTGCTGTCTGAGACTGCATCTGTGCGATGTGCTCTGAAGGAGTGTCCATCTGCTGAAACCGTAATGTCGGACTGGAAAGGACTTCTTCTGAGATACTCTCAACCCGGCCACTTGCTTCAGTGGCATTTTCAGGCTGATTTACCCTCGGGGTGCTCTCAACACTGGTACCTGTGCAGTACCCTGAGAGTTTCCCTGAGGAGCTGGAGCAGAAGCTGGAACTGGAGTTGGAGTTGCAACTGTTGCATAGATGCTCTGCTGATTCTTTAGCTCCTTAACCAGGGTGTTGATTGTTTTCACAAGTTTGCCAGACTCGTTCTTACCACCCTGATTACTATGTTGTCGCTGTCCTCTGTAAGGATTCTGAGCTGGAGGCTTGCCTTGTATAGCTTTTCCTTCTGGTGTCCTGGTGGAGAAACAATCCTTTGTGGCGTGATTGGTACGTCCACAACGTTGGCAAGGCTGAGGAGGATTTGCTGTTGCTCCTTTCCCTTTTCCTTTGCTTTTTCCACCTTTCCCTTTGTTCCTTTGGGAATTCTGATTGGCATTTGGATTTTGATTGCCATTCTGATTCTGATTCCAGTTCCTATTGGATCTGTCATATGGCTTTCTGCCACGCCCTTTGTCCTTATCCTTTCTGACTGGGCCTCCTGATGACTTTTCCTTTTGCCCCCGATAGTGTAGGGTCTCTGACTGCTTCGAATGAACAACGTAATTCAAGTCGAGCAAGATCTGTGTGGTTTGTGACCACGCGACAGATTATTCCTTTCGTCTTCTGTAAGGAATCTCACTGTATGGAACTGTTTGCGAAGATCAGAGTCCATACGGTTGACGAATCTGTCCTTTATCAACACATCATCCAGATCAACTGCTGCTAATGCAGCCAGTGACGTGAACGTGCGTAGATAATCTGAGAAAGTCTGGTTCCCTTGATTCAGCGCCATTAGGTGTTTTTTAGCCACTGATCTTTTATGGGGGTTGCCAAACTGACTGAGGAAAATCCTTCTGATCTTCTCATACGTGGCATTTGGTTGTTTTGCCACGACCTGGAAATAATGTCGGTCGTTGTTTTGTATGAGTGTCAAAAATACTGTGATAATGTCCTTGTCTGGAACTCCTGGATAAGTGAACTGAAAGTATCTATCCACTGTTTCCAACCAAATCTCTGCATCCTGTCCTGCCTTAAATTCCTTAGGTGGTGTCATTTTCACCTTTGGAACTAAAGTGGATGGAGCTGGTACTGGTACTGGATCATCATCAGGGTCTGTGAAAACTGTTGGAGCACGATCTTCTGTATACTCTTCGTCTGGTTCCTGTGGTTCTGACTCGGGATCTCTATATCTGCTCATGTCGGGTCTCATGCGACTGATATTATCGAAGTACCCTATTTGATCGAATCTGGTCTGGGTATTATCATAACCAGTGAGCCACTTGGGTATCTTGAACCGACTGTAGGCATCGTAAGAACCTAAGATGTCAAAGAACCATGTTGACGGATCTGCATTGATAGCTGGAATATCTGATTCTTCTGCCATCTAAAAAACAAAACACAACACCAAAATACCTTCAACTGGCTGAGTGTGTGTGTGTGTGTATATATATAGTATATATATATCTATATTTTGTACATGTATTATATCTGTACATTATAATGAGGTGATGTATGTATATATCCACCTTCTTCCCCCCTCAAGGAAGTGTGAACACACAGGCAATTGTCAAGTGCCTTTATTATACCTCATGATATAGCATGCAGTCCTTATAGGAAGCAGCTTATACAGTTTTAGGGTTGCAGCCCTACAGTCCTTGGGTTGTCGCCCTACAGTTTTTGGGTTGTTGCCCTACAGTTCTTGGGTTGTAGCCCGAAATATTGTCATGACTGTGCTGATTTTAGCATGACATATATGCCAAACACAAAGTTTTTCCTATTATATAGGTGGCATTTCAGGGTATATAGTGTTACAATGACCTTTATCTCCCACAGTGATATTAGGGTGTTACTTGCCATCAGTAACCCTAAAATATGTTAAAATTAAAGCAGTATGAACATTTTTCAAAGAAATTGAAGCAAAACTGCATTTAATTTTTCACTGTGTATCACGTGGTTTTTAGGAGGTATGTTACACCCCTGTAACTGTACACGTGAATATATATAATATTAGGGCGTTACAGGTGCTGTACTATTTTGAGCATATTTTTCAATAGCTAATAAAATAGGGTAACGAAAAAAATGAAACCCAAATTTTCATTTTCAAATCAAACGTATTAGTTTTTCACGTATTCTAGTACAACAATTTTGTATACCCCTAGGGGTTATACACCTGATTTTTAGGGTGTTACACGAGATATGACCATGCGCATTATGTTTTTCAGATACCTTAATAGGTACAAAATCATAATTCGTGAAAAAATGGAGTCGGAATTTCAGTTTTGAAATTTATTGCCAACGATTTTTACCCATTTTCCACCTTTTTGGCCAATATATATATATATATCTCAGTATATATATCTTGGTGTGTGTGGAATGTGCAAGTTACATAACTCATGCAATTTATCTCACTTTTGCACATGGTATTTTTCATGGCATAATAGTGAAGATATCTGATGGTCAACATCTGTGGTTGAACATAAATATGGGTTTTACTGATTTAAAACCCATGGAAGTTGGTCCACTTCCCAATGATAAATTAGGTGTATCAACTTTAAGCGCGTCAACCACTTAAGTGATAACTTGTCAGAACCTATGATCTATTTGGGCATATGGCTGTGCACTGAAAGAGTATCAAAATGATATCTTTAGTTTCCAAATAGACCTGGACATAGCTTGATAATAAATCTAAGCAGTCTCACACAACACAACAGTGTGTGTGTGTGTGATGTCCACAACAACCTCTATCAGTTCAATATATAGTGACTGATCTGAGAATGTACATGCAATTGTGCTGATCAATTCTGAATCAATTGTCATAATGCAATGTTGTTGTTGTTGTTGCTCCAACGATGATATGTGAGACGAATGGACAATGCTCAGCAGTGACCAGCTGCTTATCTGAGCATTGTATAATGCTTTCGGGTCTGGAGATTTCTCCATCCAGCCCTTCAGCATGTTGGTTGATTCTGTCCCTTATCTATCGCCATCACTTGACATTCAGCTGCTATCGTGATCAAGCTGGATGGTACTATGTATTATGTGTTGATATGATTCTTAATCATTACACTTTCGAGTCGGTGCATTGTTAACTTACATAATAGTGTCAGTGATTATTTATTACACTTGTGAATCAGTGTAATGTCATATTTAATGATACATAAGTTGCAATGACTTGTATATGCAGTGACTTATGTTCATGTACTTTCTGATTGAGTACATGTGTCGTGTATGTGTGTGTGTGGAATTGTGCTACCACACACACTTGTATTCAGGTAATTACTGGTATTACACTATACCAAGATGATCTATCATATAGAATGATCTGTATACCAATCACATAATATATCTAACATAATGTATATCAGCTTAGTTAGTAATTGTAATCCTGCCTATTCTCATCCACAGTGATGAGTTGCTTTGGTCTATACGTCTATTTCACATATAGTTCCGGTGAGCAATCCTTTCAGTGATCCACAATAGAACGAATATACTCATCCCAAATCCTGCGTCAGAGTATATCGAGCTTATTATTGTGTTAAGACCACGGAATAGGCACCTTACACCATATGGGTTCAAATATAGTTAACATGCACAGCAGGTATGCTTATGTGCAATGTCTGATGCATTGTGATATGATGCCATATATCCCAGCTGCTATCGTGATCAAGCTGATTTATACATAACAGCTGCTAACGTGATCAAGCTGCATGGATAATTGTATGCACATGTCACAATGATATAGTTGCTCAGTATTATGATGTACATGTAATGTAATGTACATCTGTTGCATGCACTTAGTATATACTCAATGATTGTGTATACTGCAAGTGTGTGTGTGTGTGTGTGTGTGAGTATTATAATCACCGCACACTCAAATAATTGTACACACTATGATGTTGCTGCAGAGCATCCACTTATCTGTCATACTGAGTGGGTGTGTGTGTGTGTGTAAGCTGCTGGATGTGACACACCGACAGTAAAGACTGTCACCTGTCACTTCCTATAGTAGGCTGGGTGACCGTCACCAGTAGACGGGAAACACCCGTTAGTATTTATGTGTATCTCTTTTATCAATCTGAGACTTTTACCGTTCTGATATCGAAACCCTTAACTCAGGGTTTATTCTCCGTTATCCGATATATACACCCGACTATATATCTGACAGGTTTGACCCCACTTACGTTTTATTTAGCCACTGCGACACCGCGGGGATGATTGGCTAAAGCCGGACGCTTGGGATGGAGTGAGGCGCTCCGCGCGTGGGAGTGCCGGCAGTCGCGGGTATGGCCTGAGTTTTGTGGGTTGATTTACGGCTGGCTGTAGGCCTTTGAGGGCATCTTTTCTACGGGATTTAACGTTGGATTGGTTTACGCATCCTGGTTGGCAGGGTAGAAGTCTTACCGTGGCGGGCCGGCCCGGGGCCGCAGAAGCTCGCTCCGGGCCGAAACCGGGCCGAAGGGGCTTTCGCCCCCGGACCGCACAAAAATATGAGCCGGCCAAACTTCGGCCAAAAATATAGGCATTTTTTGCTACTTTTTATCAAACCCCCATACTTAATTTCAAAATTTCGCGCCTGCGGCGGGCATTGTTCTTCCTTGACCTTTTTGGCCGAAAGCGGGCCAGCGGAAATATAGTTTACGGGCCGTAAAGAATTTGGGAAGACTTCTACCCTGCTGGTTGGTCACCACACCGTTTCGTATCGGCCGCCATCTACCACACGACTTCTCGGAATTTCTGTTCTCTCACGGCAGCCGTATCGGCGACCCACCACATTTCTTGGCCGCCCAAGACTGCCGCATTTTTCCACGTCTTCTTGCCTCACTCCACCCCTATAGTCTTCTTCATCATGGTTGCTTCTACTAGATCAACGGCTAGCATGGCGCATCGCCGCCGCACATTAAGCACAATCTTTGACTCCGTTGCTGCCAGGCATGCCAACACGCCCGCGACCCCGACAGCGGCGCAGCCGGCCGCTAATTCGGCGGGTGCTACATTTTTGGCATCGGTACGCACCTTACAGCGGGAGCACTTCGACATGAAAGTGGCGAAGCACGTCCAGCGCAAGTTGTTCGACGGCAAAGAGGGGAGATTTTCCGGTGCGGAGCCCCACGCGGCGGCCATCTTCACGAGGATGGTCTCTGCCCTGCAGGCAGCATTCGTCACTGAGGACACCGGTTTCCTCCCGCTCTTCACGCTGGACGACGCTACTTTGGCCGTCCGCGTGGAGGCCAACAATTTGTTGTTCTCCACGATCGAGCTGCTGATCGACCCCTCGTCGCCCGCGGCGGACTGGTTGGACTCGTCCAGCGCCAGCTTCCCAGCAGACGGTAAGCGTGTCCTACTCGAGTTCGCCCGTCGGATGATCCCGGTCGGGGACCCCTTCCAGGGGCAAGCGGACATGTTTGCCGTCCGCATCGTTGCGGGCGTGGACCCTCATGGACCCATTGAGGACTTCAACGCCGCGCTCAAGGCAGCGAGGACGAGATCAACGCTCCAAGACGAGGACGTGAAGTCCCTTTTCATCAAAGCCCTCGACGCCACCTTCTACCAACCGGTGGTGTCCCGTTTGCTCCTTCACGACCAGCGAGCCGCCCACGACCTACTCACCATTCAGCAGTGGGTGCGGGAGTGCTACGGCGAGCACGTGCGGGCGGGCACCGCCACCGCATCGGCACACCGGTACTCCCACGGCACGCATTTCATGGAGAGGGACGTTGAAGGGTCGGGTGCGTCGAGCGAGATCGCGGACTTGCGGACAATGGTGCTCGACTTGAAGAGGCAATTGGCCACCTTCCTCGTCACCGCCGAGTCCGAACCGTCTCCGCGGGGATTTACCCCTCGCGCGGACAAACCGGACCGCCGGGTCAAGACCCGTTTCGCAGCCTCGCCCCTCCCCAAAGGGGGGAATTGGTCTCAGTCCGTCTCGCGGAAGGTAGCCTTCCACCGCGAAAGCGGTGCGACAATCCCGTACTGCCAAAATCAGGTATGTGCTAAGGGGAAGGCGAGGCACTGGCACTGGGACTGCCCGAACGGGGGCAGGACCGGACTCTCGGCCTTCGCCTTCGCCGAGGAGGCCGAAAACTCCGTGTTGGCCGCGAAGTTCCAACACGCCATCGAAAACAGCGACCCCGTGGAGTTCGATGCCCTCTGCATGCTGGCGGGCGGGAAGCCGGAGGTCTTCACCGATCTCTCCGCGTGCTCGTTCTGCGAGGAGGGCGGTGAGGTTCTCGTGTCCGCCGTCGCCGAGTTCTCTGAGATGGCGCACGCGGCTGGAGATTCCACGTTCAGCATCAACACCTTCACTGCCGACATGCCGGTGGTGTCGGAGCCACCCGCGCACTCCCCGCCCGCGTCGGTTGAGTCCGAGGGGGATTGGACCGGTCCGCCAAACCCCTTCTGCCCTCCCGTCACCCGCACGTTTGCCGACTTCATTGAGGGCACGGGGATTGCATTGGTGCCCGACGAGCCGGCCGCGGGCATGAACTTGCTCTCCGCGGTTGAGGCGCCGGGGCGCGTGATCGACTACGAGCCCGCGGCTTACGCCACGAGCGGCGATGACGACGGAGATGCCTCGGTGACACCGCCGCGGCCACGGTACGGCTGCGGGAACGGCATTCCGAAGTTCGGAAGGTCTCTCCTCACTTCCTCCTTGGTGTGCGCACTCTTTGTAATTTGTGCCGCCGCCGCGCCGCATGCCGTTGCCGGTGTCGGTGGTGCCGATGCGCGCACATGCACGGGTCCACCGGTCGGTGGTGCTCCGTGGGCTGCCGCAGCAGTCCCGACTACGGGGGCTTCGCCAACTGAGGCGGTTCATGACGTGCCGTGTGCGATTCCACCTCGTCGCCAACGGCGGGAGCAGAGGAGGCAGGGCCTCTACATGGCTCCGATGCCGTGGCATCCCGGACCACCACCGCCTGCCGAGTTGTTTGTGGACGGCCCTCCGCTGTCGCCGGCTTCATCTTCAGATGACGAGGCTCCACCGTCGGGCAGCACTTGGCAGCATCCCGGTGCGGTGCAGCCTCCCGTGATCGAGAACCCGTCAATTTCTTCTAGGAATGAATCATCACCGGCCCCGGGGGCCGGCAACTGCTTCACAGTCACGCTGCTCCGAGCCGGGCAGACAGCTCCGAAGACCACTAGTGGCTAGAGTTAGTCACGCCGTGCCTGCCTGGGAGTTAGCTGTAGTGTAGCCTCCTAGATGTGCAGAAGGGCTCTCTGAATTTGAGCTGTGTTTAGGGTTTTAGCAAAGTAACAGCAGTATCTGACAATCTTGCTGTGACCTGGGACCGCCCTGACCAAGAGTACAGGCCCCCAGTTGTGCTACAGTTTCCTCCTGAAGTTGAGTAGGGAGTTTGTTTGCTTCGTTCACTACTAGCTCCGGTCACCACCCTAGGTGGTGTGCTGGATGTGACACACCGACAGTAAAGACTGTCACCTGTCACTTCCTATAGTAGGCTGGGTGACCGTCACCAGTAGACGGGAAACACCCGTTAGTATTTATGTGTATCTCTTTTATCAATCTGAGACTTTTACCGTTCTGATATCGAAACCCTTAACTCAGGGTTTATTCTCCGTTATCCGATATATACACCCGACTATATATCTGACATAAGCTACTCACACAGCATATAGTACACACTCATGATTGCAGGTTTGTATGCGAATCTGACAATGAATGGATTATACTATCTCGGCAAGCATCAGAGATTCATGGCATGTTGCATATTATACTGTCATCATGCGTCATCTGTTCATGATAATTCCACAGCAGGTATGTACATATTCTGTCAGGGATAATCATGATGCGCGCAGTCGATTGATTATTGCAACTATTTGAAATGACGGTATTTTGATGACATCATGCACACTGATTTCGTCATCAAAAACTGCAAAGTAATCGTTTGGTGCAGAAGGCGATTTATTGTGACTCTGCTGAATCACTGATGTGCGCGCTGTGAATTATGAGCACATCTCTGTCGCAAACTCGCAATATGAACAGCATATGATACAAATGCCATTTTTCGCGCGGATCATATTCTGATGATGATTTTTTTTATCCGCGTCTCAATATGTCGATTTTCGTACAATTGCGAATCGTATCTGCGCATATATGTGATCAGCGTGCTGCATGCACACCTTCTGCTGGACTTCGGGTTTAGGCTTAGTTATTATGGGCTCTGACTAGCCCCTAGCCTGACCCTGCTTCCGTATCGTGTCCGTGACATCCTAGCACTGTACTGTACAGTAGTACAGTACAGTAGTACAGTCATTGTTACTGTCTGGGTTTCCGAGAGCATAAAGCTTCGGCCAGACAAGTTATATGATTATCAGTTTGTCTCCTAGCGAGCTTAGCCGGACAGCGTATCTGTCTTCCTCGCAGGTTATAGGCCGCACCGGCTTTCCGGTGATTCTGATGATGGCACAGCGCCTAGCTGTTGCCATGTTCGGCTAAGTAGGACGTAGGAGGGGTTGAGCGCCCACTTGGGCGGTGGTGTATTGTTCTCTTACGGTATGGCCTTTTAGCTTGGCGGTGATGGCGGCACGCATTGTGCTCGCCTTCGCTGCGCAGGAGATCAGTTGGTGACGGATTGTTTTTATTTTTGCGGCAGCATCGTCGCAGCGAGAGTTGATTTGTTTCGTGCGCCGCTGGCTCCGGCGAGGTCGTTCCACACGTGACTTATTTTGGCCGCTCTTGCGTCTTCCGCTTACGACCTGTGAATCGCGATCCATTCAGCTGAGACTTCTACAGAGCATCTGGCCGCTGTGAGCGTTCTTTCACCATCCCCCCTGTTCAGCTCAACCTTCTCCCCTGTCTCTCTATCATGGTTACCGCAGCAAATAGAATGACGCGTTCACGCGTCCGTAGATTGGAGACGATTTTTGACGATGTGGGTGCACAGCACTCAGCGACACCGCAAACACCGCAGCTGCCGGCTCCGACCACCGCAGCTGCGAGAGAAGTTCTTGAAAAATGTCAGCAGCTGGCTCGAGACAGTTTCGACAGAAGGGTTGCCAAAATTGTTGCCACCAAAATTCTCGGAGACAAGTCGGAGCGCTTCGCTGGAACAGAGACAGACGCTGTGGACATTTTTTCACAATTAATGCATGAGCTCCGCACGCAGTTTATGCTTCAGTCGACGGCGTTTGCTCCCCTGTTTGACTTGGCCAACATGACTGTGGAGGCTAGGCATGAGGCAAATGAACTGCTGCTTTCGGCTCTGACATTTCTGGCTCGCCCTGGCTCGCCTGCCCGTGACTGGCTTGAGGCCTCTGGGTCCGACGTTCCTGGAGATGGCAAGCGCGCTGCCCTTGAGGTAGTGCGCATGCTCCAGGAGCGTTCGGAACCCTTTGACTCTTTTGAGTTGCTGCTGGCGGTCCGTATCCCCAGCAGCAAAGATCCTGACCGTGGCATCCGTGAGTTCAATGGCCTGTTGCGGGACGTTCAGCGTTCCCACAACTTGCCAGAGGACGCGGTGAAGCGGCAGTTTCTCAAGGCTCTCGGCAATTCGGCGTTGTACCGTGACTTGGCTAATTCCTTGGCTCGGGCTGACCAGCGGCAAGGCGTGTCTCTTTTGACTATTCAGGCTCGTGTGCGGGAGCAGTTCCGCCACGGCCTGCAAGTCTCTGACACTCCTGTTCTGCTCTGTCATTCGGCGATGGCGCGTCTGACCTGGCTGCGGCGTTGTCCAGTCTGCAGAAGCAGCTGGAGCGCATGCAGCAGGACATTCGTGACCTGAAGCGGCAGAAACGGGAAGGGGCACCGCCTGCGGGCAAGCACCTTACCCGCTCTGCTGCTAAGCATCATCGTGCTGGTGTTAAGCCGCTTGGCACCGCTCCTCCTGTCTCGTTTGACAAGAAGAGTGGTGCCTTCGTGCCCCACTGCAAGAATGCGGTGTGTGCACAAAGTGGTTTGAAGCACTGGCATGCTGAATGCCCCAACGGCGGTCTTCACTCTGCCCACTATTGTGGTGCAGTTGAAGACTACGAGACTGACTGCTTGGCTGTTCGTTTCCAGCGTTTCTATGACGCGGGAGATGAGCACGCCTTCGAGTCGCTCTGCACGATGGAGGGTCGCCCAGAGGTGTGCGAGCTGTCGGCGCATTCCTTTGTGCCGGCTGAGCCCACATCTCTGAAGCACTTTCAGGATGCGGCGGCTTCCGCTCAGGATGCGGCAGCTGACGATGACGGCGAGGCTCACTTTCCTCTGGCCACGTTCCACTCGGGTGCACGGGGTTCGATTCCGCCACCGCCTGCGGTTCGGGATCCCTCTGCACTCGTGGCTGGTGGTGTGCCTACGGCTCATGACCCACCAGTGGCTGTCCCTGGCTCTCTCGGCTTGCCTGGTTCTGTCCCATCGCTCTGGCTTGGCGACTCTGCACCGGCTCCGCTGTTTGCTGGCATGACGATTGAGGCTTCTGAAATTGGCTCTGAAGTCTCTGACAACGACCGAGGCTCTGACAATGACTCTGACGGCGGACAACAAGTGGCTTTTGACTCCTTCGGCACTCTTGAGCATGGCTCTGGCAGGGGGGCATCGCCACTAGCAGCTCCGATGTATCGTCCACGGGCTCCGCCGAGTTTTCTCCGGTGTGCATTGATGTCTTCGGTGCTCTGCTGTTCTCTGTTGGCCAGTGCTACGGCGTCTCTGGTTGCCGTGGGCGGTGGTGACAGGGGCCTGGTTGAGCCCGGAGTCACCGTCCATCGGTCTACTGGAGATCTCTTTGCTCCGGATCCGCCACTTGGCTTTCCGGACATCCGTGATTGGCCGCCTGGCGATCGAGTTATTCAAACTCTTTCTTCAGGGTTCAAACCACCGTGGGATCCTACTTATCAGAATTCTTCAGTTGATTTACTCTCTGCTGTGGAACCGCCTTGCCCACTTGGGCCTGGTGGTGCTCAATTTCGACAAGACGGCTTGCAATTCACTTCGGGATTCTTCTGTATTTACATCCCAACCGCTGAACTCGGCTCTGCTGACCAGCCTCAAAGTGGCTGAGTTTCTTGGCATCTATCCTGGCAGCTTGGTTAGCTTTAGCCCAGTAGTGGGATGACCGGGTCAAGACCCCGGCACCCAGCTAGAAGTGATCGGTTTCCACCGAAGTGAATGTTAGGTGTTTGTTTGTATCTCGTGGCTGTATGTACTGTACCTGCTTTGCTAGGTAGTCACACCCACGGGTGGTGTGCTGGACTTCGGGTTTAGGCTTAGTTATTATGGGCTCTGACTAGCCCCTAGCCTGACCCTGCTTCCGTATCGTGTCCGTGACATCCTAGCACTGTACTGTACAGTAGTACAGTACAGTAGTACAGTCATTGTTACTGTCTGGGTTTCCGAGAGCATAAAGCTTCGGCCAGACAAGTTATATGATTATCAGTTTGTCTCCTAGCGAGCTTAGCCGGACAGCGTATCTGTCTTCCTCGCACCTTCTCGCGCTGTATATGTGACGATATGTACGATCAACTGCGAATATGACGATGTCTCTTCGCGCACAATTTTTGCTGTTGATTATGCAGCGGTCGATATTATGCAGATATGTCAGTATGTGTGCGACTGCGATGCCTGATGTTATTCGCGCTCCGCAAACCTGCGCACACAATATTCAATATCTACTGTTGCACTCACACTAGATTTGTCCTCGTTCGTCGCGTTGACGAGACGGAGAATACCAACTGATAAGGCTTCGCTAGCAAGCGAATATATATGATACAAGCGAGGTTATTATGGAACGATAATAACTCACGCAGCGTAAGTGCGGGTGACGTGAGTGCAGTGCTTCGTCCGAAGTGACTGCTGTAGCTCAATGCTACCTCATTATACGCGATGCCCTGCATCTCATAGATGCCACCGCAATCGGGTTGTGAACCCAAGGCATTGGTTGAACAACCAGTATCGGCTGAACGAATAAGCCACGTATGATACTCACATGCTTGTTCAGAACATGCTTGAAGCGAAGATGAGTTTTCTCCGAACCATTCGGTACTTCAAGACTCCATCTTGCTTTGCCATCTCGAGTCCAGAATACTGGCCTCTCGGTGTCAGGTGTCACTCAAGTCTCACCTTGAGTAAATGACAGATGATATGACTGTACATGTCATAGTCGACCGTACTGACGACTGTCTGTCATTATAGTATATGACATGACTCGACGTGACATGACATGACATGACATGGTATGACATGTCTGACAGGTATGACATGTATGACATGTATGACATGTATGACATGTATGACACATGTGTCATCGGTCATAACCCTGACACAATTATGTGAAAGCTGATAATATAATATATAAGCTTGCACTGTGAAATGTCAAGGCAGTGAGGCGGGTTTCTCGGTTCGGCTAAAGTCGCATTAAACTGGGAGATACACAGTTTTAAGCTAGCGGACGGACCGTGACACTGTCACACGAGCGGAGATAGGCAGCAGGCACTGCAAGTGACATCCGAGCAGGCGAGGGGTGACACAGGGCACCACTGACCTCCCCCCTTATGGGGGGTGAGAGTCAGTGTTCCCATGACACAAACCAGATTTAAGGACGGGACTCAGCAGTCGCAAGTCGTCCCCAAATGAAATGATCACTGGTGACGCCGTTTATGATTGTGTCATCCATCCACCATCGTACTAATGACAATGATGACCTCGTTTCAAGTACGCACCGATTTTATCGACAACTTGGGCGATGCATGCCACGCGCGGAGCATTGTCTACCGCGTAAACTAGTAAGCGCGTACAGTAGTCGTATGTAAAGCACTGCGGGGGCATTAATGTCAGCAAGGAGCGAAATCAAGCGTCCGTGTGATCGACGAGTGAAATCGGTATATATAAAATATATCCCTTATATATATATACCGATTTCACTCTTCCTATAAGTTTATGGCGTCTTCTTCGCGACCTCTTGGGGTGCGTCGACACACCGAGATTGTTTGGAAGCCCCCAAATCACCCCCTGCGATAAAGGGGGGACCCGAGGCGATGGTGTCCCAATATATTTATATACAAAGTAAATAAAGATTAATAATGTTGCACGCATCGAAATAATTATACTGCTTGAAATTGAAATAATAAATACCCCCAAATTTATAGTTTACGACAGTGTAAACTAAAACGACAAGGAGATAATGTATACTGTATGTTTTTCAAATGGTTCCTTTTGGGCGCGGCCCTTTTCACTTTTTACGCGGCGTTTTTTGGGTTTTCTGCTTTTTTTATATGTTTTAGCTTTGACCAATGCAAATTACAAACCAAACCGCGAATGGCATGGGATGGCATTGGCATGGCATGGCATTGGCATGGCATGGCATGGCATGGCATGGCAGATCGGGATGATGACACTGCACTGTCAGCGCAGCGCAGCGTCGGTCATGGTCATGGCTCAGTCAGCGTTCACTGTTTATCATTCTTTTGTAATAAAATACATACGAATGATGAGATGATCGAACGATCAGATTTCAGATCGCCTAGAGGCCCGGGGTGCGGGACTGCGGGTGCACAGGCCTAGCGGAGACCTCAAAATTGAGCTCGACCAATCCTATCTCATAGTAAAAGATAAGAAAGCATGGTCTGAATTTCAATTTCGAATTTGGAATTATTGGAGAGCCAGAAAGATATGATACCTGTGTATACTTGTAGAGCCTGATGACGGATGTATGACGTGAGTCTCACGTCAGACTCACATCAGATTGTGTCACGCGACTGTTCAACTTTATTGTGTTTATACTTTTCAACTGTAAAGTAATATTATATATCTGTAAACCAACTGTTCTGTAGATGCCTCCATACCATTCTTGATTCTGATGAGAGTCAGACTGTCCCTTCGTTTGTCTTTGTGTCTCAGTCGAGTGTGTCGCTGTCGCAGTCAGTCGAGTGAGTGATTAGTGGGGGTAGAGCCAAAACCGACAGGCAGGCGAGTGCAAGTTTTAACTTTCTTTCGTAAATAAACAGAAATTGTGGTTGGGCAGTTGCGGAATTCAGGAACAATGGCGGGGTTAAATTGCGCATCCGCTCTTGACAAGGCTTGGGAGCAATCTTCTTTCAGCGAAATTGCTTTGGCGCCCGTCTCCGCGATTCAGGGGATAGGTGAAAAGAGTGAAGCAGCAATGAAGCAGGTCAGATCAACTGTGTGTGGGAAAACTTTAGTGACCAGGCGTGCTGTTCTGTGTTCTTAACATTCTTCTCGAAACTTTTCACGCTAATTCGTACTATTTTCGCAGCTTGGAATCGAGACTGTGGCTGATCTCGGCCAGTGGTCATATTACATCCGAGCCAAGTCAATTGTGGTAAATATCCGTCTCCAGATTTGAAAATTTTATTTGAAACAAGTATTTAGGCCACCAGCTTATCTATGAGGAACCTCGCCGTTTCACAGATTGCAAACTTGATACGAGTTTTTGCTGTAAAGCAGACGGCAGTCGGTGCACGAGTAGCGGGAAGCGTTTCGACGAAACACGCTCGTTACTATATCCTGTGTAAAGATGCCATATGCCTCTACAACAACTGACCCTCTGCTGGATACAACCTGTGCAGGCCTTGTCTGGCACTGAGAAAGACGGAGAGACAGTGGAGGGGTCCCAAATGAATTTGGAGCAGTTCATCAAAAGGAAGGATGCGAAAAAGGGGTTGATGGAGCTATCAGGGTCGCCCTGCTCCGTTTTTGTTGGACTTTCGAAGAAGGAGGACGCAATCCTTGCACAGATGGGAGTGAAGACCCTAAAGTACGCGTGTGGCTTCGTTTGGTTCTCGCCGTGTTTCCTGTCGATGGTATCGTATCGTGCACCATGTTGAATATTGTGTTTTTTTCTTCTCGTATTCAGGGACCTCGCTTCTTGGAAGTTTGCTGTGTGGGCTGAAGCGCTCACTTGCTTCGGAGACAAGGCCCGGCACCCAGCTGCTTTTGCATCTCCAGCCACGCCCGGAAACCTAGCCGATCCCTTGAGTCCAACTGCCATGAAGGTGCGCCGGCCCTTATTGCTCGGATCTTTTCGGTGCCCAAATATAGCGTATTTAAAACTGTGTCCACTTCCTCCCGAACCACGGCGGCGTTTAAGGTTTCTTCGAAGGTCTCAGGTGCTGACACGCATCGCAGTCCTCTTGACGGGTAGGCGCGTATGTGAAGCAACTTTCCTAAGAGCCTGTGCAGTATTCTACCTACGCGTTCTTTCGCTTTAATGTTTCTTTTGCTGCGCACGGGAGAACTCGTTCTTAATGTTCTGTAAAACGAAATTCGCACACTTCACAGGTAAGGCTTCATTTAGCTTAAAAGTCTGGACGCGATCTCGACCGATCGCCTTTTGAATGCCGCTGTACACGCTAACTACGCGGCTTTCTCGGAGATCTATAGGGAAGTTTAAGGACTGTGTGTTGCGATCTAACTTGTCTAGTGGTCGTCCTGTGAAATGTGTCGCCTTTTGAATGTGCCGCTGTACAAGCTAAATACGCGCGGCTTTCGCGGAGATCTATAGGAAGTTCAAGGAATGTGTGTTGCGCTCGAACTTGTCAAGTGGTCGTCCTGTGAAATGTGTTGCGATCGAACTTGTCTGATGGCCCTCGAGTTGTTATCGCTCCTCGTTTTCTCACCGCTCAACTCTTGTGGACAGACCTCTGACGTGGCTCACTACAAGAACACCCTCGTGAGCTTGAATGAAAGGTTGCACCAATACATCGAGATGATTCGCGATCGTGACGATACCATTACGGTAGGTCATGGCTCAATTATAGAAACACACGCTTCTTGAACTTAGTGTTTGGTTCCTGCGAATCCTTGAGCAGAGCAGGCTATTCAAGTTGAAGAGTTTCTCTTTTATCGCTGAATTGTGTTTATTTCGCGCAGGAGCTGAACGCGAATATTTATTCACTTAAGAATGCTCACATGGCGGAAATGCAAGAAGTAGATGTTGCCTATCGCTTGAAACTTGATAGCTTGCAGCTCAAGGTAATCCTCAGTCTCACAAGCCTTTTCAGCAAGGCTCAACTGGCTCAGTTTTCAACGAGATTTTAACTTGAACATTGTTTCTTTCTGTGCAGTTGGACTCGGCTGCGAGCCAACATGCTGGAGATCTCATGGCTCAACTTGAACAAGCGAAGGTAAGCCTTAACTTCTGTAGCTTCGCGAGTCGTGCTGATCTTTCGTTGATGGAAAGAGGCAACTAGGTGTTCTACGCATAAGATGGTGCACAGCACACTCGTCCAGGAAGTAGATGGTAATTTGGCACTTCCTCATCCCTTTTGCAGAAGGAGATAGAAGCATTAAAAGCGAAATTGGCGGCGAAAGACGAGAACAATAAGGCCCTCAAAAAAGAACGTGACGCGTACTATCTGGAGGTTGGAAGCCTGAAGAAGGAACTTGACGAGCTTACAAAGCAAGCAAACGACAGGTGTGTCAACGCCATAAGGATTACTGCTTCTAGGCGCTATTACTTTCGATATATTTTGCCTAGGACCAGGGCCGAATATAGAGGGAATCACAATTCTTGAGGGAGCGGTTGCGCAGACAACCTCTTAGATTAGTTTGCCTCTTGCTTCCCGCTGGGGTTAAGGCGCTGGATATGTGTGCGTAGGCTTATGCGCCTGAACGCTGCTGAAACCGACCTCAACTTACGAGGAGGTCGGATATCTGCTCTCGAAGCAGAACTTCTTGTCGTGAAGGAAAAGCTGACGGTGACAGAGAAGAACGTTGGACGTGTCGAACAGTCCAAGAAGGTGTTCTCCTCACCTTGCCTCACTTCAGCGTGCAGCATGGCTTGCATGTCACATCGAGCAAGAACTTGCTACCTGGATCGGCGGCCCTCCATGAAACCTCTAGTGACCGTTCCTTGAACTGATGACTAAGAAACCAATATATGGTGGTCAGAGCTTTCGTTGTGAGCAAGCTTGCCCTCATCATGTTCCTCCTGTCAAGCGTTTGCTTGACGAAGAGCTAAGCGATAGGCACCTTTCGGTGGTGGGCAGGTAGCTCTCGAGCAGCAGGCTAAGAAGGCTGCCGAAGAGGGCAAGAAGATGCGTGAGACGCTTCTTTCACAAATGCATAAGGTAGCTGCCTTTCCTGTGTTTCATCTCGGACATTGTAGGGACAACTCGCCCTTGCCTAAAAGCTGTAAGGAGAGAGTGCGTTGCACTTGAAACTTGTGGACTCAAGCCGGCAGCCAACCAATCGGTGGTACAGCAATTATGTTGCAACACCGGTAGCTGTAGGGACAAATCACCTCGTAGTGCGTACGGAATGCCTCCGCCGAGCTGAGTGTCAAGTTGCACTTTGCGAAAGGTCTTTGTGTCCTGCTTACCGTCGCCTGTTCCGGTCGATGCCCAGGAGATGGATGCGCAAAGAAAGAAGATGCATGACGAGTTTGCTGAAAGCGAGGCAAAACTCATTACTGAGCACACTACCTTGAAGAACAACATGGAGGTACGCTTATGATATGATCCACCCTTGTGCATCCTCACTGGCTTCCGGGAGAAAGAAGCTGCACCGTCGGCTCATGTCAAGCTGAAGCAAGCCCCGCATCGAGGACCTCGCAGACAGAGAGGAATCGCTGGTTTGCCGGATTTTCGGTGTCACGGCTCAGCAGACAAAGTGGGTGCTCTCTGTGCATACAGGTCGAGGTTCGTGAAAATAGCGTCATGCTCTCAAACAAGATTGACGTTTGATTACGTTATCTGTGCTCACGCAGATTGAGCTCCGTGATACTAGCATGGCACTCACGAAGGCTCAGGCGAGCGGAGCGGACGCTCAAAAGGAGCTGGACAAGCTGAAGGTCCAGTACTCGCAACTGAGAGACCAGCACACCTACGATA
The DNA here is from genome assembly GCA_001247695.2 of Cymbomonas tetramitiformis. Taxonomy (NCBI): domain Eukaryota; kingdom Viridiplantae; phylum Chlorophyta; class Pyramimonadophyceae; order Pyramimonadales; family Pyramimonadaceae; genus Cymbomonas; species Cymbomonas tetramitiformis. Next base: position 20,770 of record LGRX02028470.1, read on the forward strand.
CGGTGACCCTGAAGAGCAGGGTCACGGAGCTTGAACGCGAACTGGCTAGATTCAAGAGTGCTGCCAAGGTGTCTGAGGACGAGCTCCAGAAACTTATGGGCACCAGCATGGGCATGCTTCAGGCAAGTTCTTTGAGACAATCCTTACCTCGGGATGAGCCTGCTGCAGGTGTTTCGGGTCAATATACCTGCCAACCCTTCTTGGAAAAGAGAAACGGTTGGAAAATAATAAAGCTCTTGCACCACACAAGCATGTCTTATCATCTACTGAGAAAAAGTTTGGTCAATCTGACAGGAAATCGATCGGTACAGCACAATCTTGACCTCTGAGGAAGACCGCCTGGGAATTTCTTCCCCTCCTGTGAATGTGGACAGCAGCAAGGGAAAGGGCAGTAAGAGGCGACGTACGGATTTGGATCCCCCTGCCCCACCTGCTTTCAGCACCCCGGTTGCAGCCAAGGTGAATGAGCCTGCAGAAGAGGGGGGGGTCTTCTCAAGCCTCCGCAAAGCTGTGAGGCCCTTTTATGGAGGAGAATAAAGGACGTGCAAGCGCAACCTGCAGGGCAAAGGGATAATGATTGGGAGCAGACATAGAACCTCCAGGAAAGCTTGTTCACTTGAAGTTCATTCCCACCTCGCGATCATTTCTTGTGTTCACCTACCACATTTTGTCACAGAACATATGATTTGCATATATTACATTCTCAGTAACCCCTCGTGGTTGGTGAATTTCTGTCTTGGAATAAGGTTCTGTTCATGACGAATATACTTGCAGTAAGTAGTATTGGTAATTGGCCATTAGTTCAGGCATGAGAATGCTACTCGAAAGGGAAAGATGTTGACAACAGCGTTTTGTATTGTCCTGGGCTCATGTATGCTTGATGGCATCTACATTTTCCTTGGCAGCAACCCGATATGCGAGAACATGCAAAACCCCAAGTCGAAAAAACATAAATAAACTATAGACTGCTTTTATTTTGAATTTCAGATCAGATAAGATTCTAATATCGGACCACAAGAAAGGTAATGAAATTGGTGTCATCCATCGTGAATGAAATGGTGTCATCGTCACGACGAAAATGCTATCATTATAACCGGCGAAAGTGCGACATGAATAGCTACCAATTAAAAGCATGAAAAAGCCTTTGCCAGACTAGGAAACCACTAACAATAATACCTATGAAGGTATTAATTTTGTGAATCATACTATAACACCCGCATCATCAATTTGTGCCTCACTAGTCGGGGGGGATGTTATATGTTGTACCTCAATTAGTACCTCAACATAAAGGGATACCCAAATTTTGGGGATATATATATATATATATATGTAATGTTTTGCGGGAAAGGGAATATTTTGTTATGGATGCATTCAGTTTGATGTAACTTAAATTTGTGCGAAAACGAAATTTGCAAAAAGTAATTTGTGTAAGCTTTATCCCCGTTTTCGGAATGAATATTTGATAACATAAATTATTTTCGTAACAGTAATTGCGACTAATCTGTGTGGCATGCAATAGTTGCAATCGTGTCACATGACGATGCGCGTTCCATGTCACAGTTGAGCGAGTGTCGAGCATGGACAAAGAGAAAGACTTGTGATTCAACAAGATCCCGATTTGTGGGTCCAGCGCGGGGCGCGGGTGTGCGCTGCAGTGTTGCGCATATGATTGGCCGATAGAGGTAGTTGCGCTCTCGGGAACTTTCGAACGCAACAGCAACTTTTGAACATATTATATTTGAACAGCAAGCCTCGCTATATTGCTTCATTACGCCAAACATCTCGCCGTACCTGCTGACTCGGGCGGCGCCTGTGTACTGCACTGTTTTCTTCTTGCACTGTTTTCTCGGTTAACTTCCGGAAAAAAGGTTATCGAGGAATAGATAAGTGCATAATGGGGAATAGAAATGATGTTCTGTTTTTGGGGAATAAATTTGTGACACAAGCACATGCGTGTAATATCACCGTTTGTATTATTTTGCCCCCACCCCACCTCTGCTCACTTGGTTATTGCAAACATGAGGAAGCCTCCGAAAAAGTACGGCAGGGTGTGCCTTTCTTGCGACAACGGCGGGTATCGTTGTACTGTTGAACACACTGATGATATGCATTTTATTGTCCTCTTGAACAAGGCTACAATTCAAGTAATTGCAATATCTTTATGGCAGGAAAGATTGACCAGTAAATTAACAGGTGAGCAACAGCTCTTCCAAATAGTTACTTCAAGTTAGAACAGCCTCCGAATGGGCAGAATTCAAGTCTTATACTTTCAAGGCGCGCAGTTCATATCTCTAATCGATCTGTCCCATGTCGGCTAGCATATCATCATCTGCCACCTATACAAATCCTAATCAGAGAATCTGCATTTGGACAATCCTAATCAAGACAGTTGATTTCATTGCCCCTTGCTGGTCTTTGCCTTCTTCCTACGAGGAGCCACGTCAAGTACTTCTTCGTCATCACTGTCACTGCTTAAGGTGTATTTCAAATGAGTTATGTACTCAGCAGTCCACCAGGCAGGATATTTCCTGGGTTGCCTCTTCGTCTCTTCGGACACCCCAGCTGGTTCCTTCGATGGTACTTGAACAGTCTCCACCACAGAGGCTGGGGTATCCTCAGATATGGCCTCAGACTTCTGCTCGGTGATAGGCTGATCCTCTGGCTGAACGGGTGAGGTCGGGGAAGTGCCCTTTGGCACCCAGATAAGTTCACCCTGATCATCCATGATCAACTGCAGTCCCAGTCTCTTCAACTTTCGAGCTTCAGCTTGTTCTTCAGCATCGTCAGCTACCAAGTCATCGAACTCGCTGACGTCATCCTCGGTGTCATCATATTCAGGCGAGGCAGGATCCCATTTCGGACTGGCAGTATCCATGTCATGCTTACTGTCTGTGACACCCGCGTCATCCTTGTCATCCGAATCGGGTAGCTTCTCCTTACTGTCTATGACACTCGCGTCATCAGGGTCATCCGAATCTGGTAGCTTCTCCTTGCTCCAGGTCACAGCGCCTGTACCCGAATCGTCACTGTTCGTAGGCGTCGATTGTACAGCCTTACGCCCCGTGTATGGAATTCCACGATAGTCATCATCGTCACGTTTCACACTCGTCTGATTGTACCCAACGCTGAGCGGTAATGAGAATGGCGCTACCGGCGCCTTCACTATAGTGGCGTCTTCCAGAAACCAGCCGCCGCTCCTATTACGCTCCCAGCGGCGTAGCGCACCAGAGGGGTGGACGATAATATGCTGCCAGCTATAATCGAGCCCAGGCTTTCGCTCCCCATAGTACGAAGTCAATGGCTCAGGAGTCCCCTTCCGAGCCCATTGCCATTTCGCTGCCCCAGTACGCGTAAATACAATATGCCGATCGAATGGCTTGGCATGGCTAGTGTTCCCTGGCACAACTCCTCCCCTCTTAGCTTGTTAGTACAAAGAGATGATAACTCAGAGTCACTTGTACAGCAGCTAAGATCCAGACACAGATCAGCCATGCTTATGGATGCGTGATATGCTTTTCTGGTCGAACAGGTGCTCGAAGAGTTGGCGAAGCAATCCAGAGGGCAGAGGGTATACAGCAGCGGAGACCCCCGCTCCTTGTTGCCCAGGATGAGGCCCCAGTTGAGCAGTTTCCGGATGTGATCCCAGCGTCTGTTGGTGAAGACAAGGAGTATCCATCGTACAGTACCGCAGGTCCACTGGAGGAGGCGACTGTGTCCAGATGCAAGTAGGCTTGCGGTAGCCAGTGCCATACATACAGTAAGAGCAATACAACGGAGTAGGTAACCGGCGAACTACAGGTCGAAATCGCAGCGCAAAGGGAAACCTGCCCATCGGATTTTCCATAAACCAATGCTTGGGTTTGAGCAAGTCGAAGATTTGGAGCGTACGGCGTACACAGGCATCAGCCTGTCGCAGTTGTCGCACCCCAGTGGTCTTAGCCTGACTGTATTCAGTGCACGGTGGGCTAGCCCAGATGACGTCAAAGTAACCAGGCGCGTAACGCTTGAAGTCCCAGTCCTGAACCTTCTTAGCGTAGGTCGGTTGCCAGCGAGGATCATGATCTACGGTGACCACGGTACTCTTCGGATAACATGACAGGAAACTTCTCTCCACACTACCTGTACCACTGAAAAGTACTAGTAGTCGCAACTCGCGTGTCGAGACCACAGAGTCCAGAAGAGCCAGATGCGTCACAAAGGCGTCAGAGGAGCGACAGCATTGTTCCCAAGGTAGGCAGTTGTCCAGAGAAGGGGGTTCCCCTTCATCAGAGGTGTCCAGGAAGGTTAGAGCTCTGGCGCGTTCCCGCCTTTGCTTCCGCTGCATTCTGACCTCCTGTAAGGCTTTTTCGCGGGCTTGTCCTTCTCGGGATAGTCTCAGTTGTTCAAACTCTGTGAGCTGTTCGAGTTCACCCCCGTAGTTCAACGACTCGCGAGTCTTCCAGGAGTCATGAGCATTAGAGTACCCAGTCCAGCGAACCAGAAATTCTTCTACTTCCTTACCTCCTCTCGTAGGTTTCACTCTTCGAGCCAGAATCTTAGACACATGTGTCTGGGATTGTCCATCCACGAGAACCTTGGCAGGAGTAGGTGTTTGCTGACGCAGCGCAAAAGCTTCATCCGCGGTGCGGTATTCCTTGAGGCGATGCTGCGCAAAGACGTCGTGGATACGCCACTTAGGGGGCAACTTGAGCCGATAAGCCACCGGGGCGCCTCTGTCAATTTCGGGTAGCTCTCGCTGCTGGTCACTGAAGAACCTCTCGGTGATGGGTAATGGCCCGTGCCAGCGAGGTCCCAGCTTCCTGAAGGATTCGCGGTTCATGATATTTTCAGTGAGATGTTTGGCATCTACCCAGACCAAGTCTCCCAACTGAAAGGATTTAGCGGTGTGACGCTGGTCAAACTGATGTCGCTGGCGTTGCTGCGCCAGTTCCAGCTTAGTGCGGGCGTCCTCCAGTTGAGCCGCGAATTTACTAGCCATCTCGTGTGCGGTACCTTCGCCACCCTTACGCTTGGAGTGTTGTCCCGCAGCCGCTTGCAGGAACAGGTCCAGCTGCGACATAGGAGAGTGCCTCAGAACTAACTCAAACGGGGTAAAGCCAGTTACATCGCTCCGCGTATCGTTTATGGCGAACTCTACGTTAGCACACCACAAGTCCCAGTCCTCCGGATTGCTGCCTACGAAAGACCGTAGCATGTCTTCTACTACGCGGTTGGTATGTTCAGCTTGTCCGTCCGAACAAGGGTTGTAAGGCGTAGTAGTGGAGGCCACTTTGGTTCCCATAAGTCTCATCAACTCCTTCCACATAGTATCCTGAAAACGAGGGTCCCGGTCGGAGACAATCTTCATAGGAGTGCCATGTAGTTTCCAGATGTGGTCCAAGTAGATTCGGGCTATAACCTCAGCGGAGCTGTCCTGGAAGTTCAATGGAATAATGTGAACCATTTTGCTGAGCTTACAAGTGAAAGTAGCAAAGGCATCGTGATTCCGCGCCGTGACTGGGAGTCCGGTGACAAAGTCCACACTGACCACTTGCCATAGTCGCGTAGGAATAGTGTGGGGGTTCAGCAATCCATCCGGGTAGGAATTTCTCGGTCGCACTGCTTGACAGATAGCGCAAGATGAAACCCAGCGTCCCACATCTTCCGCCGCTCCTTTCCACCAGAAGCGTCGTAGTACTCGTTCCAGAGTTTTGTCCCTGCCCGCGTGTCCAGCTGAAACAGATGCATGCGCTTCTTGCAGCACTACCTCGCGAAGCGGTGAATCTTCTCCCAGTACCAACTGATAGCGTCCAGCGCTCACCCTCCACAACACATTTCCCACCACGCAGAAGTCACGAGTGCGTTGATGCGGAGCTTCTTGGATTTCCTTCCTCAAAGTCTGTAGTGGACCAGGTCGCCCATATTCCGCTTGCAACGCTTTGAGAAACTGGCCTCCTGATATCTGTTGACGCAGGTCTCGAACGCTGGCCGCTTCTCCAGTACGCACGATAGGAGGAGGTGAACTCGTCTTCCTTTCCCGCTTGACACGCTGTCGAGCTGGCGGGGCGTACACCACTAACAGAGGCCAAGGAAGATCCAGAAGGGCTCCGTCCGGAGCGGCGAACATCTGCACAGGTTCTCCTTGAGCGTCATGCGTGGGTATAATGTACTCCACTCTCATTCCCGCAGATCTGAACAACTGCCGCCACTGGGGCATGCGAGACTGAAAATTAGGAAGGACAAAAAGAGCCGAAGTATTCTCCGGGTCCAGACGCCATTCTTCCACATATTTCCTCAGTACGGCCTCAATGGTGGGTGTTGGTACAAAACCTAGTGGTTTTTGTACACTATATAGTGGCGTACCACTATATAGTGGGATTGGTACACTATATAGTGTACCAGTTCCACTATATAGTGGAATTGACCACTATATAGTGTACCAATCCCACTATATAGTGGAACTGGTACACTATATAGTGGAACTAGTACACTATATAGTGTACCAATCCCACTATATAGTGGACCAATCCCACTATATACTGTACCAATCCCACTATATAGTGCACCAAGGGTATGGTTTGGGGGGTGTAGGGGAGACGACGTCGAGACGCCGAGACGCCGAGACGTCGAGACGCCGAGACGCCGAGACGCTCGAGACTGAGACGCCGAGACGCCGAGACGTCGCGAGACGCCGAGACGCCGAAACGCCGAGACGTCGAGACGCCGATTTGGGGGTTAGGGTATGATTTAAGGGGTGTTGGGGTATGCTTTGGGGGTGTCGGGGTATGATTTGGGGGGCGTTAGTGTATGATTTAACCCTATTATTTGCGGTTAGTATATAGCCGCAAGAAATAGGTATCAGATTTTGGGTTTTACTAATCCTATCACGACAAACAATATATCGTTGCGTTCGTCTATGAATGACCGGTATGTATGCAAAGTTTTGGCCGGAAACACCTCGTGAATCAAAAGTTATTCACGGTCGAGAAACCCTATTATTTGCGGTTAGTATATAGCCGCAAGAAATAGGTATCAGATTTTGGGTTATACTAATCCTATCACGACAAACAATATATCGTTGTGTTTGTCTATGAATGACCGGTATGTATGCAAAGTTTTGGCCGGAAACGCCTCGTGAATCAAAAGTTATTCACGGTCGAGAAACCCTATTATTTGCGGTTAGTATATAGCCGCAAGAAATAGGTATCAGATTTTGGGTTATACTAATCCTATCACGACAAACAATATATCGTTGTGTTTGTCTATGAATGACCGGTATGTATGCAAAGTTTCGGCCGGAAACACCTCGTGAATCAAAAGTTATTCACGGTCGAGAAACCCTATTATTTGCGGTTAGTATATAGCCGCAAGAAATAGGTATCAGATTTTGGGTTATACTAATCCTATCACGACAAACAATATATCGTTGTGTTTGTCTATGAATGACCGGTATGTATGCAAAGTTTCGGCCGGAAACACCTCGTGCATCAAAAGTTATTCACGGTCGAGAAACCCTATTATTTGCGGTTAGTATATAGTATATAATGATATTCACAACAGATGAAAATATTGTCACGATGTAATCTGAATATTGCTGTTATTAAAGATTACTGTAGAATGATTATGCCGTTATTAAATTCACTGCAGAATGATTATGCGGTTATAACATTCACTACAAAATGATTACGTTGTTATTACATTCAATGCAAAATGATCATGTTGTTCTTAACTTCACTGCAGGATGCTTTTGCAATTATTCTGCAACTGTTCATGTTACCGACTTCAGTGAAATACATGATTGATATGATATGATATGATTGATTATGTTGTTATCACATTCACTGTAGAATGATTATGCCATTATTACATTCACTGCAGAATGATTATGCTGCTATTACATTCACTACAGAATGATTATGCTGTTATTAAATTCATTGCAGAATGATTACGTAACTATGCTGTTATTACATTCACTCTTTCACTGTACGTAGGATGCTTTTACAATTATTCTGCAATGCTCATCTCCTACGCGCGCTCCTTGCCTTCTTCTGTGCAGGAGGGGACTCTGGCTGCAGAGTCAGGGCGGGGGTGGGAGGCTTGTGTCTCCCTGACCTCTTCCTTTTTGGCAGCATCTCAGTAGCAGCCTCCAGTCGGAGCCCATCGGTCAAGCTTTTCACCTTCAGGACATGAGAGCACACCACGCTGTGGAAAAAGCCCTTGCAGTCACATACCCATAGCCCTGGCTGCTCACCCTCTTCCAGCTCAAATTCCGGGTCGAACCACACCTTGTGCAAAGACAAATACTTCTCACAGAACCTGTCAGTTGAAAGGCGCTTGTCAATCTTGGCAGTCCCATTCAATCCACCAACATAGTCAATCACCCGTTCCGACGTCACAGCACAGCCCATCTTAGCCTTCCTGTTCAAGTAGTAGACCCCACTGCTAGCAGGGTACTCCAAGATGTCTGCATTTGAGAAACAGGCTGCTTTCTCCAATAGCTCTGAGGGCATCAAGTCTGCGGGCACACGGCGGTGTATGGCCCCTGTGTGATCCTGTCCATCTAGCCAAAGCAGCTCAGGCAAGCCCTTTGTCAGCAGCTCGTCCATCTGGCACCGCAGGTTCAAGATCTTGTTCTGCTTCGTGTCCTTGTTGTAGCTCTCTATCGGTTGAGAAGAGGGCTCTACACCCGGGATGCCAGACGCACCGTAGTACCACCTGTTGTGCGGAGCACTAAGGTACTCCTTCAAGATGTATTTTGCCAGCTTCTTCTCATCTCTGTGCTCCAATCCCCGCACCACCAGCTGCGCCAAGGCATCAAACAGAAACTGGTTGCGGCACATGTGCAGCAAAAGTAGGTAGTCATGTACCAGGCGCTGAAAGTCGTCAGACTTGTCCTCCATGTATGATCTGAACTCAACGAAGGGCTTGCGTGCAATGTGTGGCCAACACGTGGTCCAATTGCAGCCGTAGACATCCTCGTACGCCTTACGAATCTCTGTCGCGCGGTCGGAGTTCCCATTGGCTGGCATGAAGTCTATATCGAACAACAACTTCACCGCCGCGTTAAAACTACGAAACATCGTCGCGTATGCAAGGGTAGACTCGCTCTTAGCCATCATGAATGTCCATGGCCTAAAACTCTGCCGAATGCTGTGGCGCGCCGTGTCGTACTCGACGCTGTGCGTGCCATACACAAGACATGGCCAACCATTGTACACAATCTTGTAAGTCCCATCAGTCTCAGAAGGAATCTTCGAGCCCCAAGCTTTCTTGGCAGTGACTACGTTGCCTAGCAACGAAATGCTGCTGAACACGAATCCCATACCGTCGTCCAAAGCGAACACGCCACCAGGAAGCACCACGAGTTGGTCCGTGTCGAGCGCCAACGCATCAGATTTTGTTGAGGGCAACAAATGCGCGTTCGTGAACTCAGTCAAATCGGCAGGGGTCTCAAACTTGATGCTGCCTAGCCTTTCGCGCGTATGCTTTCGCTTGCGATTCTGAATCTGCTGAATTGAAGGGATAAGTTTGAACTTGTCCTTCTTCTTCTTGTACTTCAGCCGCAACTTGTTATAAACAAGCTTAGGAGCCATACCGCCCCCCAAAAGTGTATCGACCTCATGCAACAACTCTTTGGCAATGCTATGCTTGCCAACGCGATCCTCCAAGGCAATTTCGACGTCTGCGTGCTCCCCCTTCACTTGGATCAACCATTCCGGTTGACCACTTGTGGGGCCACAAGTGCGCACAAAACAAGGACAATCAACATGTGACGTACACTTGTAGACTCCTCCGCTGCGTGGCCCACCATATATGTACTTGAAGGTGTACTCGAGCGCGTCCTTGAAGGCAACCGCATCATCACGACTCTCAGCAGTCGCGAGGTTTTCCCACAAACCATTACTAGATACAACCGCCTTTGTTGCTTTGGAAAGGCGAGTGGGAGGCGGACGAAGATCATCGCTGCCATCGGACTCGTTGTCGGAATCCATAGAAACCTTCGACTTGCGCTTGGAGGGCCTAGCGGGTTCATTGCTTGCAGGCTTGGCGGTGAGGTTCTCCAACAAACGAGTGCGATACTTCTTGTACTCAGGCGAGTCAAGAATGCCATCATCTTTCAAAGATTTTAGTTCACGCAGCTGGTCCCAGTCTGCTGCCGCTTCGTCTTTACCGTGCGAACTCTTCTCACTAGCGCTGTCGTCGGAAGAACATAGGGATACTGTCGGAGTCAGAGCAAGTGCAGCGCATGCATATCCCAAGTAAGAAGTACCTCGAGTAGCGTGGCGCTCTGAAGCTCGATCAGCACCTATGGATATCGCAGCGACCTCACGCTTGGGAAACGCCGTCGCGTGACGTGTAGAAACTGTCTCATAGGGAGGTCCGAGAAATTTCGGAATGAAAAGAAGATTAAAGATTCGGCCCCTATAAGGCACCGCCTTGTTCATGGCCAATTTCATTTTCAGCCGCCTGCGTGGCTTATTTTTTGGTTCGCACCAACTACGTAGATTCTGTTAAGAAACTGAAAAATGTTTGATACACAGTTCGTTTTCACAAGATCCAAATGACCCGATGACTCTTCGCGCGTCACGTACGCCACTATATGAAAAATCGCGTTCCACTATATAGTGTACCAGTCCCACTATATTTTAGACAAAAACCACTAGGTTATGTCATGTCACCCCTCAATGGTCAAATGGTTGGAGGAGAAGGGAGGATTGCACCAGACGTTCAACCCTCGCCAGTTTTCCTTCAGGCAGTCCGTCCAGTAGCGATTAACCTGACGATTCTTTCCACCCAAGTCGCAACAGGCGTCCACCTCGAAAGGTCCATATTCTTGACTCAAGAAATCGAACATGTCCGCCCTGAACTTCCAGTCCTGTCGGTCGCTGGGCTCCAGGAGTCTGGTGGAGGCCTCGCTGCACTTCGGCTTCGCTGAGTTATCAGCAGGGGTCTTCCTGGGAGAAGGGGGCGAGGAAGCTGTCAGTTTGCCAGAGCGCGTCTGAACTGCCAGAGTTGCTTCCTCGTACCCTGTTTCGGCCAGCTGCAAGGTATGTAGTGCGTCCAGCCAGAGTTGAGGGGAGTCCATCCAGGTGAGAGCCCCACTGTATGCGAGGACTGGGTCAGGATCTTTGGTCTTGGCGCTGTTGGACTTGCGTTTCTTCAGCTTGTTGGGATCTACCACTCCCAGTGGAGCTCGTCCTTGGCGAGACTCTTTACCAGCTGCCGGTCTGAACTTGCTGACGGTGTTCGCGGCCGAGGGAGGTCGCTGCGGTTTCCCAGTAACCGGGTGCACAAAGCCCGCTTCTACCAGTCCTTCTCTCGCGGAGATTTCCTTGTAGTCGGGTCGCCTGGACAAGGAAACAATGCCGTCCTTCAGCCGCCGCTTTCATATCGGGTAGCGCCAGAGTGGGGGAAGAACATAGCGCCTTCTTAATTTCCTCGAAGGCCCAACGCTGCATGGGTCCCCATAGCCAAGCGACATCCCCTTTAGTGAGCTGGGTCAAAGGTTGTGGTACTTCGGAGAAGCCCAGCATGTACCGTCGGTAGTACCCAGCTAACCCCAAAAATTGGCGCACATGCGTGGCGTTTTCCAGAGCGGGCCAGTCCCTGATGGCGGCCAGCTTGTCATGTTGAGGTTGACTTCCTTCACGTGAGATGACGTGCCCCAAAAAGCGTATCTGGGTCTGCAGTAGTTGACACTTAGACTCCTTGAGGTAGATGCCCTGGATCTCACAGACTTCGAGAAATTGCTGGAGATGGGAGAGATGCTCCTCCAAGGTGTTGCTGAAGAGGATGCAGTCGTCCAGGAATATTCTTACAAAAGGAAGATGTCCCAGAGCGCGCTGCATGCGTCGCTGATAGCAGGAAGGACTGTTGGTCAACCCCATGGGCATCACCAACCACTCATACGAGCCATAGGGAGAAGTGAACGCAGTCTTTTCCACATCCTCAGGACGCCATGGCCATCTGCCAGAACCCATCGACTGCATCGAAGGAGGAGAAGTACTTGGCCCCGTGCATGGAGTCGAACAACTGCTGAATGTCGGGAAGTGGATATTTGTCCTTGACGGTCAGGCTGTTGATGGCTCGGAAGTCGCAGACCATTCTGAGTACTTCAGGTTTCCCAGGCTTGGGAACCATCAGCACGGGTGCAGCGAACGGACTTGAGGAAGGCCTGATATATCCCTTGCTCAGGAGTTCATCCAGGCGTTCCCGCAGTTGAGTCAGTTCCACCATGGACATCTTATAGGGTCTCTTAGCGGGCGCGATGCCATTCCAGCCCTCTTGCAGCGTGTCTCACATGGGCCACTTCATCTTTTCGCAGGGCGTCAAAGTTGGGCAGCGCTTCGCGAATTACTCGAGGTGAAAAGGACTCGATCAACTTTTGAAACTTCCTTCTCCATTCTGGGGAGATGGAAGGGTCCTCTAAATTCTCACTGGTGGCCACCGCTGATTCATAACATCGAAGTCCCTACCAAAGGTGTCGCATAGGCCACTAAGATGTCGTGTGGCGTCGCGGCGCTGTCCATTCCCGCGTATCTGCGCCGATAGGCTTTGATCTCCTTGGTCGCTTGGGCCGCTGATAGCATTACCATCGGTTCCAGAGCCATGGCGGTTCTCTCGCCTTTGCGCGTGGAGCTACGCCCCGGCGAACATCCCCGTATCCGCACAGATTTGCCATGATGGCGAAACTTGACTGATCCCCCCCCATCATAGTCCAGCGTGACCGGCGAGAGGTGTCTCAACCACCTTCCTCCAAGTACAATGTCCACCTTGATGCCCAGGGGAAGTACTCGCATCTTGATGATGACCTCGGAGTACGTTCCTTCTGAAGTCTCCGCTGTCAGCTTGCCGTAAGCGACTTGCGCAGAAGTCTGCACTGACCCATCCGCGAGGGTAACGTTCAGCGGCGTCCCATTAGCGCGAACCGTGAGGTTCAATCTCTTGACGCACTCACTGGAGATGAATTCATCCGAGGCACCAGAATCCACCAGCACGCGCACCCGCTGTCCCTTCAGCAAGGCCCAGAACACCAATAGCAGCGTTCCCTCTTTGTCCCGAACCGCAGTCAGCTGGCTGTCCTGGTTCCACATTACTTGACCATCGCGTCGCAGATGTGCACAGATGGCTGCTCGTACTGGATGATGCAAAGGTACGCGCTGCTTAGACCGGATAGGTCTGGTGCTAGGTGGTGCAGGCTGAGAAGGAGGATCCGGACCAAAGTACCACCCACCCTCCAGGTTACGATCTGCTTGTAGCTGCCGCTCCTTAGCGCGTCGCTCCTGTCCTTGAGCGCGTCGTCTGGCGCGGCTCTGCGTGCGGCTTTCTAGAGGGTAAGAGCGAAGGGGTTGGAGGGCAATCTCCTCCTCCTCTTCCTCCCCAGAGCTATCTTCTGATTCGGAATTTTGAGTGCAAGAGGTGGGTTCTTCTTCCCGCGGAGCAGCCTGGGCGTTGGTGACGTTTGCTGGTGCTGCCACTGCTTCATAACCTTCCAGAATCGGCCGCAAACGGTGGCGTTGCTGTTTCTGAATGGCCAGTAGCAGTTCCAGGTGGGTTTCCTCCTGGATGGGTTTCAGGGGAGTCGGCTCCACTCCTTCTGTCACCGTTGTCAGCACACTTGGATTGTTCTCCGATCTGGCGGCGGCCAGCTGCCGCTCCATCAACCGCTGCGTGAAGTTGAGCGACCGCTGGGAGTCCTCGAGGTCTGAAATGTCCCCAGAAGTTGCGGGCTGAGAACTGGATGGAGATAAGGTCAAATCCAGAGTTGTCTCTGGATTCGCATCTGATGGTTCCGCTGAGTCCAGGGAGAGTGGATCACCACTTGCTGTTGATGGTAGGGTCAGGTGAGCGGCCTCCTCCGCAGCTTCCCTTTCTCGCTGGTTACATTGGTGCACCCGGTATAGACTGCACCAGGCGTCTGGAATTCCTACATCTCCACCAGAACCTGGGATAGTACCGCACTCGGTCTCCAGAGATAGCTGAACTGCTCCTTCGGTTATCGTTAGGTCAGGGGTGACCTTCCCATGCCATCTGTACCAGCGGCGGCGATATCTGCGCCACCCTTCTGGTACCCATGCATCTTTCCATTTCTCATTCTCCTTTACCAGCGCCGCCGCGGCCATGTGCTCCGGGTGCGTCATCTCTCTCCAAGCACGCGTGCGATCCGCCAGTGACTCTGCTCGAAGTCCTGGTGATTCATCTCCCAACCTCGTAACCTCTGCCTCATGCTGCAGTCGGTCTCGTACAGTCTTCGGAGTTCTGCTGCGAGGTTTTCCAGTGCGCTTGCGCGCTGCGCTCGTAGTGCGCTCTGCGCTTGAGGTTGACGCCCTCTCTGCCAAGGCTGGACACGCTGCTGGTCGAGACGTCGAAGGAAACACCTCAGGTCGAAGTTTAAAAGGTGGGGGTTCTGAAGCTGGGCCAGTTTTTGAAGTTCCACCCCCTTCCTCCCCCCTGTCGTCCAGAGGGTGTGAAACCGCGGGTAGCGTTACATCCTGAATCCGCTGCCTCAAGGCTCGCATACGCTCCACCGGAGCTTTTCTCGGTACCCGCGGTCGAGGAGTTTTCCGCCAGGGGGTGTTGAGTGGGTTGAAGGTCCACTGGGTCTCCTCTTCCTGACTATCATCCTCATCCAATGCTGCCAGTACTGATGTCTCAGGGTTAGGGTTAGGGTTATGGTTAGGGTTAGGGTCATCCCCAAGGTCTGTGGGATCAACGCGGGGCGTTTCGCCACGCTCGCGTCGTGGAGCTGGACAGCGATCACCAGTTCCAAGGGAGCGATCCACACTGAACATAACGGGAGGCTTGGAGCGCTCAGGCGACGAAGTGGGTGACCTTCGTTCGTGGCGACCGCTGATGGCGCCGGGACACCAAGTGATGTTCTCGCCGGCCCTGCTCAGTGGAAAGGTTCGCTGTGTAAACAGCGGTACTGGTCAACGAGGGTTCATCCCGTAGGGTTCTGGTTCTGTCGAGATGGTGTTGCCGCCTCTGATCGGCAGACCAGGTGAATCCATACCCTCGAGCAGCCAGAGGGTTGGGGGGTGGCGGAGGATCCTTCTGGATATTCCCTCGGTTGTGGGCGAAGGCTGTACTCCTTGCCCAGGGGCGGTTACCCATACCGCCCTGTCGCCGGCGTCCCGCCGGCGGGAGGACACTCAGTCCTCCTCCTCCGCAGATTGCTGACCCGAGGAGGACGCTGCGGCCGATTCCTCGTTCTGAAAATACTCCAGCGCTTCCGCTTCATCTTCCAAATCCTCCCATTCTGTCTCCAGCGCTGCGATATGAGATTCATTCGCAGCGCGGCGGCGTGCCAAACGAGCTGGGGCGTCAGCAATCCAGGCTCGTTTCTTGGCCTCGTCGGGACAGTTAGCCCATAAATGGGAGTCAGAGTTGCAGACGTAGCATCGGCGTGGCGGACTGGTCAATCCCGCCGGGCTGGGCGGCACGGCGTGTTGCACCCTAAGGTCTGCGGGGTCGAGGTCAGTAGCGTCTTCCTCCCCAGCGTCCTGCACGGCGTTAAGTCGTGAGGACGAGCGACCATTCCTCCAGGCAGGACTTCGGTTCGCAGGTGCAGAGGCGGGAGAGGTTCGCGCTGCGGTCAGAGCTTCACTGCGCTCCAATTTGGTGGCCACAGTGATGATATGCTGCAGCGCGGTGGATCCGGGATGATTGCTCTGCCAATCCGCTGGACTTTGCAGATCCAACCGATCCTCAATAAGGCGATCCATCACAGCTTGCTTCAGTCGCAGTCCAGACCAGAACTGATATAATAGCTGCTTGTAGGAGTCTACACTCTTGCTTCTTCTCTTCTTTACGGTTTCGGACTTATTCTATCTACACTTATTAAACGACCGCACGAGGTATGATTACGCTTGGTCAACTATAAGACTTCGGTTTCGTAAATCTATATAGTTATGCTTTTGCTTTCAGTGCATGCTTTCAATACACAATATACAGCAGTTACGGCTCTTTACTTTTATGTTATACTTTTCAGTTCAGTTCTCATCCCCGAAACGGGTTACACTTAGAGTTCTTATACATTCAGGAACTCTTTCCATAACTCAACTGTACTGAGTACTCCGTACAACGGGCTAGGCACCTCACATCAACATCATTCTGATCGGTCCTACTGTACTCCGTACTGAGTACTCTTGCGTTTTATACTTAGCCGTTTTTCTTGCTCTTGTGCTTGCCTCCTAGCACAACTCCCCCCCCCTTAGGGAAGGTCACGTCCACGCTGACCACGTCGGACGAGTAAAGTTTTTATACAGATCTTCTACTGTTGCTCTGAATGATTATACAGGTCTCAGCCGCCTGTTGTCTGGGATGACATTACACTTCCCAAGACACACCGCAATAAGGAGATCGACCTCTTAAGCACAAGGGTCGGCCTCTCACCGGTCTGTCATCTGCACTACCAGGCTCCCCCAAGGCTCAAATGGATTATACAGATTTCCACCTGTTGCCTGGCCGTGCCGAGGCTAGAGCCACTGCTCTCTCGGATGGATTACCCAGGTTCTCACCTGCCGCCTGGTCTTGCCTAGGCTGGAGCCACTGCTCTCTCGGATGGATTACACAGGTTCTCACCTGCCGCCTGGTCTCGCCAAAGCTGGAGCCACCGCTCTTCCCGACGCTCCCCAACGCTCTCAATCGCTAAGACCACTCGCGTCAGATTCCCATCCGCCCTCAGGTATGATTGTCACTTCAGCTCGTACTCCCGCTAACGCTATCGGTTCCGGCTCAAACTCGGGCGGGTCACTCTCAACAACAGCTGACTGGACTAAAACGCTCATCTCGCTCAGATCCTCCCTGACAAGCAGTTCAGACAGGAACGCATGCACCTCTTCATGTAGGGTCAGGTTGTGGAAAAGCTGTTTTAACGGTGCTGACGGAATCCCATACAAATTCTCTCGCGCTCCCATGCCCTTCGCAAACACACCTCCGGCTCTCATCGCGCGCCCTCCTTGCGCTACTTTCTCGTGCCTACCGTGCTGCCGGAAGAACTCGCAAGGCGTATCGGAATCGCACACTCGCAAGGGTGTGCGCAACGGAACGTTGGTCCAGATGTGCGTGGGCTTCCTGTACGCGGTCCCGTATTTGCAGTACGTGACGAGGTGCGGAGCTGGTAGATTGCTCATGCAGCGACGCGTGTGCAAACCGTGGGGCTCTCTTCCTTTCGGGTTCTCAATGAAGTATGCTTCGGGCCTCAAGTACCGGATGATCTCCAATGTCCTACGAACTCGCCTGTCCGCAGCGCGCAAATCTCGGATGCCTACCGTCTTCGCCTGGCTGTACTCTGTACAAGGTGGGCTAGCCCAGACTACGTCGAAGTGTCCTGGTCTGAACTGTCGGTAGTCCCATCGCATGATATCCTCGCAATGTGTGGGGCCCCACTTGGGCTGAATGTCTACGGCAACTACTTCGCTGTTGGGAAATTGCTTAGTGAACTGCCTCTCGACTGACCCGGTCCCACAAAACAATACGAGAATCTTAGACTGGCCGACTGGCTCCTTCTCAAGTGCTGCGGCTCCGTTGACTGGCGGCAGGGTGCTCTGAGCAGATACTCTCGCGAAAGTTCCTACTTCCTCATCAAACCTCTCCTCTGGCACCCATGGCATTGCTCCGTCTACCTTGAGCTCCTCCGATAGCGTGGTCCATACCGCTCCTGCGGACTCGTCGCGCCTCTTACGGACCCTAAGCTTCTCTCGCTCCACTCTCTTAGCCTCGATCCTCTCAAACTCCAACAACGCTCGGTTGGGAACACCGGGCCTGCCGGCTCCGTCCCACTCCAGATCCTCTCGGGTCTTCCACTCGTTCTCACTGCGGGGCATTCCTGTCCACTTGACCAGGTACTCCGTCCACCTCCTGCCCTGACGCTGGCGCGTGCGCGAACGCTCCACCCTCTCGACGTGGGTTTCCTTGCGCCCGCTGACGTCCAACGGAGGAGGGGGAATCTCCTTAGCTCTCTCAACGAAGCGGCTGCTCGACTCTACCGGCGAAAGCCGGTCCACGGTAAACACATCGTGCACTTTCCACTGCTTAGGCGTCTGCAACCTATAGGCCGACGGTGCGCCTCTATCGCTCGCGGGAAGGGCCATCTGCCTGTCGCTGTGAAAGACTTCCAGCACCCGAAGGGGCCCGAGGCGCTTCTTAACCCCTACTAAGCGGATGGAATCTTTAAGGTTTGAGAATCCGCACATATTTCGCGATAACTCAAGTATCGGATAACCAAATTTACTTTTGAACACAGCTACGGAAACGTCTACTCATGGCGGATTGTATAAGCGTGTCTAAAATGCCGTTCCTAGAATATTCGTCAAATTATATTTGATAGACTTGATAGCAAAATTTACTCTTTAACCTAGAAAAAAACCCTGATGCCGACCCTAGTATAGTAAGTGTGCATCATGCCTAATGCTCAATATCAATAATGTGTTATATATCCGCGTTAGGGCGCATGTAACGCTCGTTACATGTGTGCCCTATGATTGTCATACTCATAATATGCGAAATTTTAGGTTTAAACCGCAACCCTCGAACAAGTATGTCTGATTTGACTATCTCCAAATACATAGTTGCATGCAGCTTGCCGAGAGGTTTTCAGAACTGTCTTCAAAAGTGAATTTGACATTCTTACGGCTTCACAATGTAGAATTGAGTGATCCGTCCGTATACGGTACAAACCGCTCAGTAGGGGTTAAGCAATTTCTTGTGCAACCCGCGGTCGCCCGGCTGGGTGAGGTGCGTGGCATCCACCCAAACCTCATCGCCTACTGCGTAACTCCTGGACTTGTGACGCGCGTCGTACTGGGCGATCTGCTGCTGCTGAGCTAAGTGGCTACTGCCCAGTGGTACTAGTCATAGTAGTACCAGAATCGAATCTGGTACTATCACAAGTACCAAAACGCTAGAATTTTTTTTGATGTCCTCCTCCATCCTGATGGTGATATCCATGATATACCATTACCTTAACGACCCAAACTGAGTTGTATTATGCCCCATTGGTCCATAGGTTACGTGTAGCCCTCCCAGTGGATGCATATTGCCAACAAGGTGGAGTTTTGTGTTACACAATGGTGTCTCACTTGTCTTCGAAATCATGGCGCTACTTTCGGATTTCTTTTTGAACAGACTTGGGATTCTCTTCAACCCAGCGATGGCTCAAATTGAAGCTGTATAACATGGCCAATGATGGATGTGAGCATGGGGCAGTTGGCATACTGCCCGTCGCTGAAACTGCGACATGCTAAACATCCCATCTCCACCAAATGGTCCAACTCAAGATTCCTTAAGTATGAGGGCTATCGTCGATTTTGGAGCCTAGTCGTGGCACTAAAGCTACGAAATAAGTATATTATAACGTCGGATCGCCTCACCAGCGTTTATGACATCAAAAGTAAACCCATATATCGATTTTTCAAGACCTTTACATGCATGAGAAGTTGCCGTACTTGGACTCTACACATGGAACTTAAGTACGAAACCGCTCCCGATATTACTACAAAAAATGCTGAGAGGCCATTTTATCACACCCTTGGGTGTTATCGAATCCCAATACTGGCGTTAAAGACGTTCAAATGGCACAACGCATGACGACCACTTAGGATACATCCCAATAATGAAATGTGACATCATGCATGCCACCTCGTGGCCACATAGCGTGCCCTTTTAAGTCACCGCGCGCTTGGTACTTGTGACAGTACCAGAAAATTTAATTAATTTTATGGCGTTACACCCCCCAAAAGCACACCGCACATACACATACCTAAAGTTCACGAGAGTACATTTCAGCATCAAAAACAATTCAAAAGGGTCCTAAATGATTTTTCAAAACCTTCATGGCACTCATACACCCCATCTAGTGCCCATAATAAAGGATACATTTTGGTACTTGTGACAGTACCATACCACCGGGCAGTAGCCATAAGAGCAGCTTCTCCCTAGCGAGCTGCAACTGGCGAACAAATTGGCAGGCTGTCTCGTGGGCTGTACCCTTTTTTACTGCTGCGCCCCTCCCCCCCTTAGCTCGGCCTCTCCGTGATGCAAGTGCTGCCTCCACGAAGAAGTCCAGCTGAGAGGCCGGAGCGTGACCATACGTCAGTTCAAAAGGGGTGAAGCCCGTGGCGGCGGAACGAGAGTCATTAATGGCGTACTCGACCGGGGTACACCACAAATCCCAATCGTGCTGGTTGGCGTCGACATACGCGCGCAACATGCGTTCGACCGTGTGGTTTGTGTGCTCTGCCTGCCCATCACCTTGTGGGTGGTACGGCGTGGTAGAGGCAACCTGGACTCCCATCAACCGATGTAGCTCGAGATGCATCTCATCCCTGAAGCGGGAGTCCCGATCACAGACGATCTTCATGGGAGCGCCGTGCAAACGCCACACTTGGTCGAAATACATGCGCGCGATCTGTGCAGCTGAGCTGTCGGCGTAAAGCATGGGGACTACGTGCACCATCTTGGACAACTTGTCCGTGAAGGTAGCAAACGCGTCGTACCCTCGCTCTGTGCGGGGCAGCCCAGTGACGAAGTCGATACTAACCACTTGCCACAGTCTTACTGGGACTTGCAGGGGGTTAAGCTGACCGTCTGGATACCCGTTGCGTGGCCGGGTCTGTTGGCACACGACGCAGGATTTGCACCAGTCGGTGACATCCTTGCTCATGCGTGGCCACCAAAAGCGACGGGATACCCTGTCCAGTGTCTTATTCCCTTCCTGTGTGCCCTGCTGCTGGGGACTCGTGTGCTTCGCGCATCACCAGCTCTCTGAGGGGGGAATCCTGAGCTAGCACTAGCTGATACCGCCCTTCTGCCACTCGCCATATCATGTCGTCTACCATGCGAAATGTGTCTGTCCTCTGATGTGGGGCTGCGATCAGTTCTTCCTTCAACGAGCTGAGGTACTGGCTGCGTTCGTATTCCGCTTGCAAGGCGCGGACGAACTCATCAGCCTTCAGTGGGCCTGACGCTGCCCTGGCCTTTGCTGCAACCCCTGTAGTGACTAAAAAAGACTCGTCGGTTTCTGCCTCACTGTCCTTTCGCGCAGGCGGTGCTCGGGGCTTTGCCCTGCTGGCTGCTGGGGCCCACACCAGAAGGACCGGCCAGCGCAGCGGGGGTCGACCTCCATCAGGGGACTCGAAGAGGTGGTTGGGACGACCTTTTTCGTCCTTCGTGTCAAAGACCTTGACCGGATGAAGCCCATACTTGGGGTGAATCAACCGCCTCCAGGGAGCGTCATAGTCTGGCAGAAGGAACATCGCCGAGGTGTTTTCCGGATCGGCGCGCCACTCAGCAAGAAAATGCCGAAGAATTCTTTCTATCAAGTCTGAATCCTTCGTGTAAGGGGGGTTACACCAAACGTGTTTCCCGCGCCACTTTTCCTTCAAGCAGTCGGTCCAATAGGTGTCAACCTGCCGGTTAACGCCCATGGAGTCGCAACACGCGTCAACGTCAAACATCCCGTCCTGGGCCGCTATCTCCTCAAAGCGCTCCCTGATCAGCTTCCAGTCCTGGCGATCTACGACCTGGTCGTAGTGGGAGCTACCTTCTGGGGGCTTAACGGGCTCAGGTACCTTTCCGGCTGCCTTTGGATGATTCTGGGTCTCAGGGTGGGGGAACTCGTCGGTCCCCGGTGCTCCTTCCTCCGGATGACTCTGGACTTCTGCTGTGGCCTGTTCCCTAGCTCGGTCTGCTCTGGTCATGACTGCTAGCGATTCGGCATCCCTCAAGGACTTCTCGCCTACTGCTAGGGTGGCAGCTGCGTCCAGCCAAAGGGCCGGCGACTCTACCCACGTGAGCCCATTCAGATGGGTGAGCTCACCAATGACCGGTGCTGGACTGGTGGGAGGGAAGGACTCGTCCTCGGAATCACTATACTCGAAGGTGGCGCCTAAGACAGATGTGGGATCCTCGTCCTCTTCACATCTCTTGCCTTTCGGCTCAGAGTACTCGGGTCCATCGGTGGTGCGATCCACTGCCCCGAGGACAGAGGTAGGATCCTCGTCCTCTTCGGACCCCTTGCCTATCGGTGCGGAGTCTCTGGGCCCATCCGTGGCGCGATCCACAATCCCTTTTTCCTTCAACCCTTCTCTGGCTGACATTTCCTGATAGTCTGGTCGCCGGGACTGCGCGTCTGGTACTACTAAACAGCGCCCTGGCACGTGCTCCATCTGATGGACTCCTACCTCTACCAAGTCCTCGTACCAGCGAGCCTGACGTCGGCTGAGCTCCCTAGCTGGGGCGAAGAGCCACTGAAGGGGTTTATGGTCTCCCATGAGCTTAAATGATGTAAAAATCAGATAATGTCTCCAGGTGACCGTGGTGCAATGATGGATGGCACAAAGCTCCCGTTCCCCAGCGTGATAGTTCTGCTCTGCGCTGGAGAACTGCCGGCTTTCAAAGGCCAAGGGCTGTAAGCCTCGTCCCTGATCCTGCATGAGTACACCCCCTAGTGCTACTCCACTGGCATCTGTCTGTACAAAGAAGGGTCTGGAACCGTCTGCTGCGCCCTTTTGATCGGGTAGGGCCAAGGCTGGGGAGGAGATCAAAGCAGTTTTTAGCTGTTTAAATGCTGCCTTTTCATTCTCGCCCCAGGTCCAGTCCACGCCGGATTTGGTGAGGCGGGTCAACGGGTACGCGATATCTGCGAAGTTCTGGATGTACCTCCGGTAGAAGCCACACATGCCCAGAAACTGTCGCACGTGTGTGACAGTTTCTAGGTCTGGCCAATCGCGTACCGACGCAACCTTATCCTGCTGTGGGCGGCATCCATCCCGATCCACCACATGCCCTAGGAACCGGACTGATCGTTTGCACAGTTTGACTTTCGACTTTTTGAGGTAGACGGAATTCTTTCGACATGCCTCCAGGACCTGGCGGAGGTGGTCGAGGTGTACCTCATGGGCGCTCTTACCCGGAACCTCAGCCGAGAAAATCATGATGTCATCTACAAATACTCTGCAAAAGGGTAGGTGCCCGAGGTACTGTTGCATCATCCTTTGCCAGGTACTTGGGGAGTTTGACAATCCCATAGGCATGACCAACCACTCGTACGCTCCAAAGTGCGTAGTCATTGCGGTTTTCTCCACGTCCTCTGCTTTCATAGGAACCTGCCAAAATCCCCAAAGGGCATCCATCGTAGAGAAGACGGTAGCCCCTTGTAGGTCATCTAAGAGACTCTGGACATCCGGGAGGGGGTACTTATCCTTGACTGTGATCTCATTGATCTGTCTGTAGTCAATGACTAGACGCAACTCCTTGGGATTACTCGGCTTGGGGACCATCAGCACGGGGCAGCCCCACGGAGAGGCCGAGGGTCGTATGTACCCTTTGGCTAAGAGCTCATCTAGCTGTTGCCGGAGTTGCCGCAACTCCTCCTGCGACAACTTGTACCCTCGCCGGTGCAAGGCGTTCCCACTCCAATCTGGCCTGAGCCGGATGCCGGACTTGAATTCCCTTGACTGGACTGATTCCGGCAGCTCTGTGCAAATGACATCTGCGAACTCCTTTTCCAGGTCCCTAAGCTGCTGCCAGATTTCCGGCGACACCGTCTCGTCTATCTCGTCCTCCGGCGGTTCCGGGGAGGCCTGAGCAGTCTGTGGGGCTGGCGGCGAGGTAGTGCTTGGCGGGACGGCCGGTACCGGCGGGTCTGTGGTCTGCGGAGCTGGCGGCGGGGTAGTGTCTGGCGGCACGACTGGTGCCGAGGCTCGCGACTTCTGACTCTGAGGGCTCGGGACGGTGGGGACTTTTGGTCCCGGCGGCTGCTCGGTGGAGGGGCCACTTTCAGCACCAGGCTGACCGACTGCTGCGACCTGGTCACGCCAACGCACTCGTTTACGCCGTGCTCGGGGTCGTCGCTCCGCGACCAGACCCCGGCCCTGCCGGAGCGCCGCGGCTGCCTGAGCGTGCCAGGTGGGTGGCTTCCCGGCCGCGTGATCCTCTATCGCCTGTCTACGCACCGCTGGCGGAAGCAACGCAAATGCTCCGTTCGCCTCCTGTTTGCTAGCGAAAACGCTGAGAGGGTCAGGATGATCCCCGGCCTCGTCGACCGTACTCGCAAATCCCTGTGGCCTAATATCCTCGACCACCGCCCCTACTCTCTGCAAATGACACGCTCCTTCCACGTCACTATAGCCGGACTCGGAGCTGTCCGAGACCAACCCTCCCGGCCCCTCAGACTCCTCTGCTCCGTCCGGCACCGTTGCGCTGGGACGCACGCTGACTTCACTATCCTCGGACCCGGAGGAGGGTTCTGACGCTAGGCCTGCTACAACATCGTTGGGGGAATCTTCGTCGGAGTCTCCCCCCCCTTGTTGCAGGCCAACGCGCCAAAAGTCCCATCGGGGCCGAGGTAGACGACGAAAGCTTGCTCCTCTCTGTTTCGGAGGGTCCGCAGGTCCCGGCGAGCTCGACGTTGGCTCAAAAGGACTCCCTGTACCAGTGCCATTGCCGTGTCCTTGGACCGACTGGGGTCCGGGGACCCCGGCGAACAGCCGGTGATGACGACCTCTTCCCTGCCCTTGGTGAACCGGACCGAACCCCAGTTCTTATAATCCAGCGTAACCGGGGAAAGGTTCGCCAGCCAAGGACCTCCCAGGATGACATCCACCTTGAGGTCGAGGGGCATTACCCGAAGCTCAACCTGCTGGCCGTAAGACCCCTTCGACGTCTCAGCAAGGAGCTTGGGCCTGATGCAGGAATTAGCATCATATGTGGTGCCGTCAGCCACTCGAACCCGCATGGCTTGCTCGTGGCGCACCGGCTTGACGCCGGAGAGCTTCTGCAGTGTACTCTTTGCGATAATTTTGGTGGATGCTCCCGAATCCACCAACACCTTGACTCTGACGCCCGCAATCCAGGCCCAAAACAGCAACAACGTCGGTGTGCGACTGTGCCTGTCGAAACTCCTCGGGCGCGCTCCCATCGAGGACACCGCTGCCAGGGACTCACACCAGCTCGGACTGATATCGCCGTCCTGCATTATGCAGTCCAGGCGGGTGACTGACGTTTCTGCGTCGGAGTCACAGTCCGGGAGGCAGTAAGTACATGCGTCCGCTAGCAGGCCGATGGCGACTGCTTTCTGGACTGCACTGCGCTCCGGGAAGTCTGGGGGGGACACCGCGACTTGGACTGACGCTGCAGCCAGTTTAGCCGCTATGTGCTTTCTGACTTGCTCGTCCCGGTGCATCAGCTCATTGTCTTGCTGAAGTTCCCTATTCTCCCTTTCCAACTCCTCCTTTACGAAGGCGTGGAAGTCCGCATGGCGTTCTGTTGAGGTAGAAGCCGGGTCCCTACCCTCCAACTCGTACCTGCGCTGCAATCGAGAGGTTCGAAGCGCCTTGTCTTCAGGAGTCAGCCATGGTCTGCGTTTCGGGCCCAAAGCCTGGCGAGCCCTGCTTCGGGTCAACCACGGCCGACTGGGCTTTGAAGTTCTCTCTGGTGGTGAGAGTTCTTCTCCCTCGGCAGGCTTGGGCTTGGCAACGCGAACGAACCGTCCGAACTCCTGATCCAAGATGGCTTTGCGTCGGCGATTGAACTCGCGCACTCTGACGAGCCGCTTCAAGCGCTTATCTAACTCTTCTCGATTCAACTGGGGCTTACTAGTCGTGGGTCCAAGCTTCTGGCTCATCCGCCTTTGACCTGCCCTCCAAAGCGCAAGGGACTTGACCGGTCGGACCTCTGACTCTTCCAGCTTTAGATACCTTTCTAGCGCCCTGATGGCGGAACGCAGGCGAGCACTTGGCTGCTGGGCCTGAAAGGCTTTCCTAACTCTGGGGGGTAAACGCTGAGCTCTGAACTTCCAGTGCCCGCGAACTCTCGCAACATCCGACCCCTGGTTCTCCAGGTGCTGTTGGTAGACTGCCCGTGGCTCAACTGTGTGGCTCGACCGGTTTTTATCCCGGGTGTCCGCACCGGTGATCCAACAGAGCAGCGCCCACGGCTCCTCGGGACGCGGAACTGAGGCGGTTGCTGGGGTTCTGGCGGACTTCCAGAAGTTCGCCTGCTCTCTCTGGACGCGCTGCTCGACCTGTTCCCGCTCAGGAGGCTCTGGGCTTCCCGTGCGGGTGGCGGCTAGCATGTCCAAACCTTCCTGCTCATACTTCTCGACTCGACTCTGGCTCTTGAGGTGGCGCCTGGCGCTGCCACTAAGGTGTCTTCCACACCTTCTCCACCTATCACGCAGCACCTGCATCGCTGTGGACGCCGGCGCGGGGCCCTTTTGTCCCCCTGACCCCGCAGTGACGGGGCCCGCGCCCTTTTATACTGCGGGGAGGACGCCCCGGGCTGGGGAGCGTCCTCCCGGACAAAATCCAATCCGATGGCAGCCAAAGCTTCCTCCACCGACTCGTCCCCTATCAACGCCAGGGTGTCCTCCAGGAGGCACTTGGCCCACTCCTTCGGGCGCTGGTTCGCCTGCGGACAGTCGCGGGCATAATGGTCCATGCTCTTGCACAGACGGCAGCCCTCGTACTCTGGGGAGCCGAGTCGTTGCCCTGTGGGTGTCGGAGCGCCAGCGGATGTCGTCATGGCTAGCAGCTCCTCCGTGACATCTACGTGGGCCAGCAGCTGGACCGAGCGGCTCGTCTTATCCTGGCTCTACCGCAACTCCCGCTCAGCCTCTATGGCCCAGGTCAGGAGTTCGTGGCGGCCTTTACTGGCCGTCCGGCTCAGAGTCAGGACCGAAGAGCCTTTCCTCTCGGCTATAAGGAAGACCTTCCTCCTTATCTCCGGTATCAATCCCGTAAGGAATATCTCCAGCAGCTCCTCTTCCGGCACCGGAGAGGTGAGCTCGTGGGCAGCCAGCATGCTCACGATGTCGTGAGCAAGGTGCACCCCGTCCCAGAACTCGCGGACCGTGCGAGTCTGTCTGTCCTGACTTTGGCGCACGCGACGCAGGAACGGACCGATCGACGCCATTTCCCCCTTGTCGGGCATCACCAGCTGCGCCAAGGGGACCACTATGACGTCCAGGGTGAGGTTCTTACCTTCCCGAGCCTCCGTCAACACCGAAGAAAGCTCGCGGTACTCGGAGCTGAGTGCGCCGAAGCAGTGTCTGGCCACTTCTGACAGCAGGGAGTGGTCCGACAACACCTTCTCCTCACCCCCGCTCTCCAGACGCGCCATCCCCATGGCGTAGCGCACCGGCTCCAGTTCCCGAACCTCCCTGATCTGCCGAACAAATCGGAGGAGCCGACCAAAGACGTGGGACGACCCCTCCACCTCTGTGTGGTATTTGTCCACTGCCTTCTCCATGGCTCTGAGGGCCTCCTTGAGAGCGTGCTGCTCGTCCTTACGACTGTAATGGCTTCGGGGCTCCCTGTAACGAGAGGAAGACGAGAAGGTGAACTGGCTGTCGCCATCCCCGTCCTCGCCATCGCCGCCAGGGTCCTCGCCCGGACTCCCCGGGCCTCCCGGCCCTCCAGGGTCACCGCTCCCCGAGCCTCCAGGACCACCATGACTGCTGGCACCGGGCATCTCCGAAAGCTCGTTTGGCTCCGAGTGCTCCAGTTGAGGGACCATCCCCCCCCGTCTTCCGGTGTGTCTGCCGCCGTAGCAAGCGGAGGTGGCATCACAGCCGGAAAGTGGTCGAAAGCACCGGGCCACACGTCCGCGGCGCAAAACCCACACACCGGCAGGTACACCTTTTTCAGGAACGCTACCACACTTTTCTTAGCGCTTGCCTGACACGCCCACATACGCACCGGGCTCTCCTCGTGCCCGCACCCACAGCGAGCGCAGCTCTCTGCGACGGACGCCAAGGCCGTCGTGAGACTGTGAATCACCTGGGCCCCGAGGACCCTGTCCTCGTCCGAGACTCTTGCCTTCAGGCATTGCCTGATCTGACTGGTAGGGTGCAAGCACCCGGCGACCTGACCAAGGGAGCGATACCTACGAGCGGCGTCGTAAAACAGGCGCTGGGCTTCGATCCCCGGGTTGGCATACCCGACCACGTGTTTCCGGAGGGCGTCGCAGACTTGTATAGGAAGGGAAACAAAGTCCCATGAGTGCGGCGGAAGCGATGTCACGCCCGCGCGTGACTCCTCCGGAGGGCTTTGAACGCCCCGGTTCTCGACGTCACAGGTGACGACGGAAGTCGGCTCTACCAGCTCATGTCCCTCTCGGGAGATGGGCGTCTCCTGAACCGGACTCGACGCTGCCGCTGAGGGCCCTCGAGCGTCTGACTCCACGGGCCCTGGGGGCGAAGCCTGAACCAGGGCGAGCCTTTGGACTTGTGACTCTATGACCGCCTGCAGCCTCTCCTCTAGCTGGGCCTCAGCTGCTGCTCGCCGCTCATCAGCAGCTACCTGCTGAGCGACGCTCTCGTCGACAGCCAACTGCCTGGCAGTCTCCCGGGCCTCTGCGGCCAGCCGGTCTGCAGCCCAGCGCTCTTCGACAGCGCGTTGCTCGGAGGCCCTGCGTTCCTCGGCAGCGCGCTGATCGGAGATCCTGCGCTCCTCGGCAGCTCTTTGACTCTCTTGGAGTTGCCGAGACAGCTGTTCCAGGCGAGCCTCAGCAGCCGCTTCCCGAGCTTGCGACTCCTTCTGCCAGGCTTCCTTCAGCTCTTGCAGGTCCTGACTGTTCCTGCTCGAGGTGGACTCCGGGGACGACGACGTGTTCCCTGAGGAAGTCGGACCGGGGTGCGGGGCCGAGGGTGCTCGACTGGGCTTCCGGGTGCGAGGCACCGGGCGACTGGGGCCGCTCGGCTTAGGCGCCTGAGTCCTGGGCCTCGGACGTTCCGCGGGATGCTCTTCCTCCGATGAGGACGAGAGGGGAGCAAACCGGTTCGACCAGTTCCCACCGGGGGCTGCGGAACTCGGAGGTGCTGCACCTGACTTCCTAAGACCCCTGTGTGACTTCCGGGTGCGGCCGCTCATTCTGACGGCCGCGACGACCGCTCTCCTTACCTCCTGGAGGTCCGCCCCTTGGCGTACCAGCTCCCCTGGTCTGCCGGCGTTGATGGCAAAGACAGAGAATCTACACCTCCCAAGGGAGTTGTGAGGGTCCTCGCGCTTTTGCTGCATCAACACCCTGGACTCGGAGACTGACTGCTGGTGGATCTCCAGGCGATAAGCGCCGTCCTCGGAGAGCCCATAGTCCTTGAGCTGGAACCACATTAGCCCTGACAGCGGGTGGTCTTTCCCCAGGCGCTTTAGGCCTCGACGGATGTCTTGCCACATAGACTCCTGGTCGGAATCCGAGCAAGAGCTGACACCGGATGAGGTTCCCGCCTTTCTTACTGGACGGCGGGCACTCGTTCCCTGGGACGAGTCCGAGCTGACTGGGGTCGTCCTGGGGAGCCGGCGCCACTCGCGGAGACACCTCCTGCCCATCTGGGTCATCCGGTGTCTCCGGGCTCCAACCCACCAGGTGCTCCTCTCCTTGGCGAGCATCGTCTGCTGGTGCCATGCCATGAAGACAGCTCCAGCTTGACGTCTGCCTCTGCGCCACAGACCCTGTGTCTGGACGACATGCTGGCGCCATGCTGCGAAAGCGGACTCGACTCGGCGCCGACTGCCTTTGTCAAACAGGCCTTGAAGTTGGGCGACCTGTTGGGTGACGTCATTCCACGCTTGGAATGCCAGGCGCTGGAGCTCGCGCTGATGCGCTGACTGGTCCGTCCTGGCCTTCCATGCGACCCACGCAAGCCGCGCGGTTGCGCGCTGACGAGATGGCAGGGAGACTCTCGCACGTCGTTGCGCTGAATTCAGCGCCCAGGTGCTCCATTGACGGAGGGCCAATGCGAGCATGGATTGACGTCGCTCTCCTCGCCAAGCCGGATTGGTCCGGATGCGAGACTCGCGCACCCGTGACTGGACGACGTCCAGCCGCTCTGGGCGCCGGACATCATCAGACTCCCCTTCTGCAGGGGGGCTCCAGTCACTGGCTCGGTAAATCTCAAAGCGCCCTGGGGCACTGATGAGATTCCCTTGCTCGCTCCCCACGAGGGGAGAGAGGGAGGACGCTGCCGGTCCCGACGTCGGTTCCTGACGGACGACCCTACTGCTCGCACTCTTGCTGGACGCAAGGAGTGGGGAGAAGGGAGCTGCCGAGGGGTTCAACCCCTTAGCAGAGCGGTCCGAGTCCGACCCGGAGCCGGCGCCTGCCGCCGGTGGTGCCGGAGCTTCGGGCGACGCACGCTTCCGGCGCGCCGGCTGCCGTAGCGCCGAGCTCAATGCGAGCTCGGATACTGGCTCAGCCCCACTGACTCTCGCTGGTGAAGGGGTTTTTGGTGGCGAGGCCCTGGGGGGCCCACCAGACAACCCTGGAGGGGCTCTCAGGGGCGTGCGCGCCGGTGTAACCTCGAGGGCTTCACCGCCGTATTGGCGTGCAAGCGCACGCCGCACTCCCTCCCCCCTCTCACGGGAGCGCCAATCCCGGCTGTCTGACCCGCCAGCCGCGCCCCAGAACTCCCCAGAGCCTGGGCCGACCGACAGGCCCGCAGCGCGAGACCCCGACCGACCGGACCCCACGGCTGAGCCGGGGGCGGCGCCGGCCCGACCCCCCCCACGACGGCCCGATCGACCGAGGCATTCCTCTTCATCTGAATACATTGGCATTGTATGCGTGCTATGCGTGAGATCTAATTAGCTAAAGCCGAAAGTGCCACACGACACACGTGGCGACTAGCACCCGCCGATCCAGAAATTCACCACTTGCGCCCGAGCACAAGCAGCTACACCGGCCGAGGCGCGGAGATTTCCGGAAAAGAGGATTCTAGAAAACTAAAGTCCCATGGGGAACATCACACGTCGCACGCTCGTGAATTAACCAATCGAAAAACGGTTGGCGTGGCAACCAGTACCCGCTTCCAGGAATTCGCTACTTGCGCGCGAGCACAAGTAGACACACCGGCCGAAGCGCGGAGATTCCCGAATAGGGGGGACTAGAGGGCCAAATTAAAGGTAGGCGAAATCCCGAACCAACTCCGAATTTCAGCAAAAGCCACGCAAAATTCAAAAATTTGCGCAGCGCTTCCGCCGCGAAGGGTCGGATTTGCCGAAAAACTGAGAAGATTCCGATTTGCCGACACCTGCGAGTCCAAAACACGGCTATGCGTGTATGCGTGCTATGCGTGCTAGGACCAAGGCAACGCGCGCACCTCAAAAGATTGTCGTCGGGCTAGATTCCTCCACACCGACGCGGCTCCAAGCGACCTGGAACCCTCAAACCCACACACCACCGCGCAACAAGAACGAAAGCACAGGCATTCTCGATTTCGTAGTGACGCACTTCGCTAGCTAGTCGCGCAAGGCGGGGCGGGTATGATCAGAATTCGCGCCAAAAAGACAGGGAAGCAACGTGAAAACACGAACTAATTACCATTTTGTAGGAGTCTACACTCTTGCTTCTTCTCTTCTTTACGGTTTCGGACTTATTCTATCTACACTTATTAAACGACCGCACGAGGTATGATTACGCTTGGTCAACTATAAGACTTCGGTTTCGTAAATCTATATAGTTATGCTTTTGCTTTCAGTGCATGCTTTCAATACACAATATACAGCAGTTACGGCTCTTTACTTTTATGTTATACTTTTCAGTTCAGTTCTCATCCCCGAAACGGGTTACACTTAGAGTTCTTATACATTCAGGAACTCTTTCCATAACTCAACTGTACTGAGTACTCCGTACAACAGGCTAGGCACCTCACATCAACATCATTCTGATCGGTCCTACTGTACTCCGTACTGAGTACTCTTGCGTTTTATACTTAGCCGTCTTTCTTGCTCTTGTGCTTGCCTCCTAGCACACTGCTGCTGGCTGATGGCGTGGCAGTTGGGCATGGGGTCTGCCAATAACTGCACTACCTCGTGCCAGGATACCAGACGAGTGGCGAACAAACGCGCAGTCTCTTCTCGTCGCTGCGCCATGCGCATCACGGTCCCCGCTAGTCCTACCAGCGCGATGTCATCCAGTACGCTCCTGGCTACGTCGGCCAGGAAAGGCGCCAAAGTGGCGTAACGCAGGTTCCAGGCCTCCGAGTTCAACATACCACCTTGCTTGAGAAAAGTCAGGGATCGCGGCTGTAGTTTGCGTTGCGCCACTTCCTTCAAGATCTCCGGCATGGTGATCATGGTCAGGTCTAGGCGATAAGCACTCATGCGACCCAGGGCGAAGGTGACTACGCCCATTGACAGAAAATTGACCAGCGCTTCAGAAAAAGGTGGAAGCGCGGCAATATCGGCGTCAGTGGTGATTAGTTCAGCGGAGGAGGGGTACATAGGAATGTCTCTGATCAGCTTGAGCACATCCGCCACTGTCTTGGATTCTCGGTAGACATCGCTTGGGGAAGCCGCTCCCATAAGATCGTGGTGCCCTGGGAATTGAGAAAGGCGCTGGTCCACTGGCAGGAGTCCCGGGGCCGCTGGCAAGGAATTTCCAGGCGATCTGTACTCTTCTGCGCTGGGAACACCAGAGGGAAACCGGTTGACGCCCAGTCTCGCCGGTACTGTGGCGGGAGTTGGTTGGTTGCCAGCCGCCATTCCTCGAAACAAGTACGCCTCGGAGGATGAAAATGCTGCCCAAATTTGGAGTCCCAGGGGGTCAAATTCTGTCAACTCGGACTCTAAGGCATTTTCCGCGATGGTCACCCATGAGTACAATGGCAGGCGTCTCTGCTGAGTTCCAGTACGGCTTTCCGCGCAACGCCGCGCTTCATCCACTTGCGTTTTCTCCACTTCCAGAGTGAAAGCGTCACTGTCCTCAATCTCAGTCAGGCGCACAGGAGTATGCACTGACCCATGCTGCGCCAGGTCTTGGATGTCCACTCCGATGTGCCGCATAGTCATCCAAATCCGATTTGTGTCGGTTATGAAGTGACTGGCGCTTCCAGGCATGGTTGGCAGTCGGTAAGAATATTGGGCCTCAGCGCCGTGGCTGACAGTCACTGCAGAAGAAGAGGACAGGTGATTTCTCAACCAGAAGGAGGCTCCTTCTAAAGTCCAGAGTAACACATCTAGACGCCTGTGTCGTGGGTCACCATTGTCTGAAGGCGGGGGCGAGTTTCCTGGTGACGGATGATCAGGCTCAGCGGAGTCAGAAGGCGATGAGCCGGTAGCCGGTGGATCTGGCTGAAATGGTGCCGGCGCCGGATGAGCCGGTGCCGGAGCCGGTTGAGCCGGTGCTGGAGCCGGTTGAGCCGGTGCAGGAACCGGTTGAGCCGGTGCTGGTACCAGCCAGGGACCTGATCCAGCTGCTGGCGCCGGTGCACCTGGTAAACCGCTCGCCCATCCTAAGGTGTGCTGGTAGGGCGTCATAGGTGGAGCGCCCACCGCTGGTAGACCCGAAGTCAGATGAGGATAGCGTTGGAGCACTTGCTGATGTAGATTCTGCATGTACTCTGATACTTCCAACATCATCTGATTCTGCATTAGGGATTGATGCTGATGGTTCAGTGCTGGGATCGAGGCATCTGCGGGCGTTCTGGCTGAGGCGGGGTCAGAGAAGAGTGCTCTGCGCTGTTCTGCCAGGCGCTGCTGGTGCTGTTCCCATCGCTGATGGCGCCTCTCCCGGCGAGAAAGCTGGTTCACGGAGTCTTGGCTCTGAGATAAGTTTCTGACTGGAATTCGGCTGAGGACATCTGCTTGAGAAGGGGGTTCGATGACTGGAAGAGGAGGCGGCTGGTAGGCTGCGAGTCCAATGCCACGCCTAAGCGCGAGGTCGGCGTAACTGACTGAGCTGACTGTACTGACTGGCTGCTCCGTAGTTGTTGAGGTCAGCGAGGTAGTCAAAGGTCTGGACTCGCGGTTCAACAGGGACTCGAGCATATCCGTAGTTGTTGAGGTCAGCGAGGTAGTCAAAGGTCTGGACTCGCGGTTCAACAGGGACTCGAGCATATCCGTATCCGTAGCTGCCTCCGTAGTCGCCTGAGTCAGTGAAGGCGTCAGTGAGGTTGCCTCGCTGTCTATCTCGGACTCGAAAGTCACCGATAACCTTGCCAGAGCGTCACCGATCACCTTAGGTTCCGTAACGGTATCCGTAATCGGTGAGGTCAGAGAGTCACCGGTCACCTTCTCCGTAAGCGGCGATGTCAGCGAGTGCCCAGAACATGCTATGCTTATGTGGCGTGGGCCACCTGTCAAGCCGGAGCCACCTGTCCTCCCCGCTGCCCCCACCTCCCCGTTGCTTGTTGAGGAGGGAGTTGGATGCATTGAGTGTGCCATGGGTTCGCCAGCAATGCTTTGGTCCATGTCCTCTGACCTCCCCGCTGCCCCCACACCCCCTTGGTTAGGGCGCGGAGTCCAGGCGAGATTCGCACCCTGCTGCTGGCGCGTTCGCCAGTTGGCCACATCGGAACGGGAGGGAAATTGGCAAAGTCCTTGTTTCTGCTCGTTCGCCTCATTCTGCAGGTCCTGCTCACATGTTGGGAGTTTGACCTCTGCCATTTCGCGCACTGCTATCGGGTCGCGAGGTGGTCGGCCAGCAGAAGCTGCTCCAGCAGACTCAGCCTGCAGCGCGTTCTCGCTGAAAGGCGTGGGCAGCTGGCCGTGCGGGGAGGTCATCACCGTGGCTCCAGACCAAGTGTGTGGAGTCCTGTATGATGGCAAAGGACTGCGCTGTCTTGGAGCTGGAGGACTCATGTCGCGCGTCCGCGGTGGGCTCCTTCGGCGCGGCGGTGGCGGGGTCCGGTCTCGAGTCTGAGGCGGGCTTCGCTGGCGCGGGGGTGGAGGGCTCATGTCGCGGCTTCCAGGCAGTCGCAGAATGCCAGAGGAAGGGGTGGTCACGTTGACATACCGCTGGGGAGTCGCCCGCATGTTCCGCCCTGCACCAGGGGTGTCAACAGTCAGCACCCGTGGTGACGCCGCTCTTGCATGACGCAGGGGCGGATTAGGGCGCTGCTTAGGTACCGTTACAGCCTCCTCCATGGGAGGGGTCACACAAGCCGTTCCAGAAGCCAGAGCCAGAGGAGTCGTGCTGAGGAACTCAGGTGCAGCAGCTGACAAGGTCGACTTCTTTTTGGGTATCTGGAAGCTTGGCTCACCTGCTGCTGTCGCAGCCTGCGGCGGCTGACCCGGAGAGGGCGCCTTGTAGGTGCCCTTCGCCCCCTTGCCAGTGGCTCCAGTGGCTGCAGCGCCTCTCGTGCTGCGCTGACTGGCCTGTCGTCCTCTCGTACGCCTGGGAGTCGACGTAGGCGACGTTGGAGGTGAGCGCCCAGTGTTGGCGTTTTGCATCATGTTGAAATTGAGTGTTGAAAAGTGGAAATCTGACCGTTGAGGAAGTCAATCTGTCCAATTTGGGCAAATTCCCCCAGAACACTCAGAAAAACATTTCATCGTAGCAGTGGAAGTCGTGGTGAACAAAGAAATATGCTTTCCAGAGTGCAATGCTGTTTCTGGTGGTCAAATTTCAAAAATTGAGTGACAATCGGCAATTTGGGTAAATTCTTGGCGGCCATCCCGAAGCAATCCAGACTAATTGGCCCGTTCTCAGTGTTGGAGACTATTTTTTTCCTTCAAAGAATATAAAAAAAATAGAAAACTATTCTTCTGGGCTTCAGTTTTCTCCTATGTAGTCTGATGGGCTCAAATTTGTCTAATTTTGCTCTGTCGTGACGGTTGGCCATCCCAATTTAAAATGTAGAGATCCGTGAGGACCCAGGTGTCGGGGCCAGGTTCCAAACGAAAAAAAAAACCATCAAGAAACGTCAGGAATTCTTTTGTCTACGTTAAAACTTTCTCCGAGGTCCTCTTTTCTCAATCTGGCCAATGGTCCACTTTTCACTCTCGGTTCGGGTCAATCTGGTTGTTAATCCCGGTAAATTTGACTTGCTGGCGGCTTCTTTTCCCACTTTCTGACCAGTTTGCAGCATAACAGTTTTGGAAAAGCGACTGTCTGCATGCAGGGTGAAAGGCAGGGGGCAAAAAGGCGCAGAGCAATACCACTTCCAAGTGAAGCCTTCTTGAGCACTTGACTGTATCCGAGCCGGAGCTCAAGGGTCAGTCAGAGGTTAATTCTGCTTCAAATCTTGGGGCACAGGTCCGTTTTCGGCAATTTTGCAGTGTACAAAATTGCAATGTTCTAGATAAACAGTTGAACAAGGCTACAATTCAAGTAATTGCAATATCTTTATGGCAGGAAAGATTGACCAGTAAATTAACAGGTGAGCAACAGCTCTTCCAAATAGTTACTTCAAGTTAGAACAGCCTCCGAATGGGCAGAATTCAAGTCTTATACTTTCAAGGCGCGCAGTTCATATCTCTAATCGATCTGTCCCATGTCGGCTAGCATATCATCATCTGCCACCTATACAAATCCTAATCAGAGAATCTGCATTTGGACAATCCTAATCAAGACAGTTGATTTCATTGCCCCTTGCTGGTCTTTGCCTTCTTCCTACGAGGAGCCACGTCAAGTACTTCTTCGTCATCACTGTCACTGCTTAAGGTGCATTTCAAATGAGTTATGTACTCAGCAGTCCAACAGGCAGGATATTTCCTGGGTTGCCTCTTCGTCTCTTCGGACACCCCAGCTGGTTCCTTCGATGGTACTTGAACAGTCTCCACCACAGAGGCTGGGGTATCCTCAGATATGGCCTCAGACTTCTGCTCGGTGATAGGCTGATCCTCTGGCTGAACGGGTGAGGTCGGGGAAGTGCCCTTTGGCACCCAGATAAGTTCACCCTGATCATCCATTGTAGGAGTCTCCACTCTTGCTTGTTTCTTCCTTACGGTTTCGGGCTTAACTATTACTAGCTATTAAACGACCGCACGAGGTATGATTACGTTTGGTCAACTATCGGACTTCGGTTTCGTAAATCCTTCAAGTTATGCTTTTGCTTTCAAGTGCATGCTTTCAATACACAATATACAGCAGTTACGGCTTTTTATGTTACAATTCTCGGTTCAGTTCTCATCTCCGAAACTGGTTACACTTAGAGTTCTTATACATTCAGGAACTCTTTCCATAACTCAACTGTACTGAGTACTCCGTACAACAGGCTAGGCACCTCACATCAACATCATTCTGATCGGTCCTACTGTACTCCGTACTGAGTACTCTTGCGTTTTGTACTTAGCCGTTTTTCTTGCTCTTGTGCTTGCCTCCTAGCACAACTCCCCCCCCTTAGGGAAGGTCACGTCCACGCTGACCACGTCGGACCAGTAAAGTTTTTATACAGATCTTCTACTGTTGCTCAGGATGATTATACAGGTCTCAGCCGCCTGTTGTCTGGGATGACATTACACTTCCCAAGACACACCGCAATAAGGAGATCAACCTCTTAAGCACAAGGGTCGGCCTCTCACCGGTCTGCCATCTGCACTACCAGGCTCCCCCAAGGCTCGAGATCTCACATCCATTACTACGCTCAAGGTTTCAAACCTTCCAACACGGCACACCACAGGTGATGACAATAGGTTTGCCAATTACCCGGCAGTTCTCGGGATGCCGGCCCGGAGGAAAGGTTTTAAACCCCTACCGCCTCCTCGGGATGCACAGAGCTTTTATCCAGATCTCCAACTGCCGCCTGGCTATGCCGAGGCTAGAGCCACCGCTCTGTTGGATGGATTATCCAGGTTCTCACCTGTCGCCTGGCTATGCCGAGGCTAGAGCCACTGCTCTGGTGGATGGATTATACAGGTTCTCACCTGTCGCCTGGCTATGCGGAGGCTAGAGCCACTGCTCGGGTGGATGAATTATACAGGTTCTCACCTGTCGCCTGGCTATGCCGAGGCTAGAGCCACTGCTCTGGTGGATGGATTATACAGGTTCTCACCTGTCGCCTGGCTATGCCGAGGCTAGAGCCACTGCTCGGGTGGATGGATTATACAAGTTCTCACCTGTCGCCTGGCTATGCCGAGGCTAGAGCCGCTGCTCAAGTGGATGGATTATACAGGTTCTCACCT